>CADDIJ020001382.1:0-66087 GCA_902809745.2 Tetradesmus lagerheimii | reverse complement strand
TTGGCTTTAGCCAGTTTACTCCCGCTTTTATGGTGTTTCAAAGCACACTTTTAGGTGTGCCAGCTTATGCCTTGTACAATCCTGATCGAGAGTCTAGGACTATTTTGGCTTCATAGTTGCTTCAATCTCCCTTTTTGGCGCAAGATTGCGTTCACTTTGTGTGGTGCATGCCATCTGAGATGGCGAACGGCCTACGTGTAACTTCCACTCTCTAAATTTGACTCAACAAGTGATCATCACACGATGACCCCGTCGCAGTGTGTTCAATATAAACAGTAGTGACGGTCACAGCTAGCTGTGTCACATGTCACATGTGAGTCACGATTGGCTAACCGAATCGCGATGGTTCACACTGTTTCCGTGCTGCCTGGCAGATCATGAGTGCAGCACACATCACCTTCAAGATATGTGTTGAAAATGCGCTGCGTCACACGAGGGCCGCGAGGGCCTGGCACGCCAAATGCTATCAGATCTCATCTTTCTGATAGCCTGCTTTGAGCGTCTACTCATGTACAACACCCCAAGGTAGGCAGCGGCAGCATACATCGCAGCCGTCACGTCTGTACAGACGGCATAGCATGTTATAACACACCACACTCAGCGCTGGCAGCCTGTCACACAGCTGCTGCTTTTCACAGTGCAGCACTGCTACACGCTGGCAGCTTCATCCTATCTGACAGCGTCAGCAGCAGTGCAAGCCGTCACAAAACCGTTATGTTCAACTGGGTTATGTGCTCAGGCTGAGTAAGTACTTGCATGCAAGATCTCACATAACTTCACATCCAAGTTCACAGCAACATCACCCTTGGGACTTCACACCTTCACCTAAAACTGTCAGTGTACAGCTTGGTGTAAAGCTCCTTCAGCTGCTCTGCACTCCCACCAAAGTACCAATGCGTAGCAACCCTGAACGCACGTAGCCCGCAAGCTACTGGGGGAGGGGCCCACTCTGGCAACTGCGCGGTTGCCACTGGTTAGCCTCAACCTATTCATCACCTGCAGCTGCACTACGCGGCCTCTTGGCTGTTGCCAAGCTCATGAGGCAGCTGCTGCAACAAAATCTCACAGAACTTCACAATCAAGTTCACAGCAACATCACCCTTGGAACTTCACAACTTCACCTGAAGCTGTCAGTGTACAGCTTGGTGTAAAGCTCCTTCAGCTGCTCTGTACTCCCACCAAAGTACCAATGCGCAGCAACCCTAAAATGAATGTACGTAGCTCGCAAGCTGCCCCACTCTGCTAACCGCCTGCCACTAGTTACACTCAACCGATCCATCATCTGCACTACCCGGCCTCTTGGCTGTTGCCAAGCTTGCAATGCAGCTGCTGCAGCTGCTGCTGCTCCTGCTCCTGCAAGTACTGCTAGTGGGGCTGATGATACGGTGCTGCTGCATTCTTGCTCCCCAGCATGCTGCTGTAATGGTGCGGCGGCTCTGCTGACAGTACTGCTGCTGCTGCTGCCGGTAGCTTCCTGTTTGCAGGATGGCTGCCGCAAGTGCTGCTGCTGCTGCTGCTGCTGGGGTGCTGGTCCAGCCATGTGCATTCTCACACACAGGTCTGTGTCTTCCATTATGCACAGCCGGGGGTCGAAGCCACCAGCGACGCGGAAGTCGCGAGCGCGGCAGAACATTGTCTGGTCACCTGCAGGTGCATTTGGTTCGCACATCAATAGGTATGTTGGCCAACCGTACCACATGCAGCACACTCCAACCGTATGATACATCTGTTTTTACCATCTGGAATCCTGCCCTTTACGTCATATGATAAAGGGCGCAGTATAAGCGGAGCAAGCTCGTCAGTGGCTGTGTTTTAAACTCATAAGTAAAGCTCACCAAACAGTGCCCGAAGCCCGCGCAGGTAAGACAGGCCAGCCACACCACATGCATGCAGCACACTGATACACCAGTTTGTAACGTCTGCTAACACACCCACACCCTTGCACATCTTGCACGAGCATAGTATGAGTGAAGCAGCTTGTCATTTCAAACTCACCGAACAGCGCCCGCAGCCCTCGCAGGTACGACAGGGGCCTGAACAGCAGCGGCGCGTAGTAGGTGCTGGCAAAGTTGTGCAAGCTCAGCAGCCACAGCCGCCGGCCAGGCACTGCGGCAGCAGCAGCAGCAGCGGAACGACAGCAGCAGCAGCAGCAGCAATGGCAGTTGCAGCGGCATCAGCATTTAGCATGGAATGAGCGCATCAAAATCCAAATGTCATGAGGCACACAAGAGTACAGCAACGGATGTCACTTAGGTCTATATTGCAAGTGAACAGGTGCATGAAGGTCCCATCCAAATCCTGTGTGTGTTTGGTGCTAACCAATCAGTGCACTGCTGGTTTGCATCCACAGCAGCAGCAGCAGCAGCAGCAACACCAGCAGCAGCAGGGCCAATAGCAGCAACAGCAGTGCTCACCCTCGATTGACGGCACGAACCCAGCGAGTACTGTTTGTGGGTCGGACATCTGACGCCGCATCACTGCCACCTGCAGCACCAGCAACACCAGCAGCAGCAGCAGCACCAGCAACACCAGCGTTGTGAGCAGCAGGTTCAAATGGTGCCCCTGCACAGTGTCCGCTGACCTATGTGTTGCGCTGTCATGACAGCGTCTGCATGCCGGGCATGACTACAGCAGCATGCTTTGACTCCAATCATCATCACAACCAACACTGCAGCCCCAACAGAAGATAGTAACATGTTACAACATGTTACGTGACAAAGTAACATGTAGCTCACCAGGTCCTCAGGAGGCTGCGTGTCAGCGTGCAGGAAACACAGCATGTCCGATGTTGCTGCTTCAGCGCCTGCGTTCGTCTGCACAGCCCTGCCCCTGCCTGAGAGCGTTATAACATGTTACATGATGAACCAACGTGTAGCTCACCAGGTCCTTGGAGGCTGCGTGTCGGCATGCAGAAAGCACAGCATATCCGACGCTGCTGCGTTAGCTCCTGCGTTCATCTGCACAGCCCTGCCCCTGCCTGAGCGCATCTTATAGAACATGTTACATGAATAAATAACATGTGGCTCACCAGGTCCATGGGAGGCTGCGTGTCAGCGTGCAAGAAGCACAGCATTTCCGATGTTGCTGCGTCAGCTCCTGCGTTCATCTGCACGGCTCTGCCCCTGCCTGAGCACATGTTACATGACATGTCACATAAAAAAGTAACATGTGGCTCACCAGGTCCTTTGGAGGCTGCGTATCGGCATGCAGGAAGCACAGCCTGTCTGATGTTGCTGCGTCAGCTCCTGCGTTCATCTGCACAGCCCTGCCCCTGCCTGAGCGCATGTTGTATAACATGTTGTATGCAAAAGTAACATGTGGCTCACCAGGTCCTTGGGAGGCTGCGTGTCGGCATGCAGGAAGCACAGCATGTCCGATGTTGCTGTGTCAGCACCCGCGTTCATCTGCACAGCCCTGCCCCTGCCTGAGCGCATGATCTATAACATGTTATAAGAGAAGTAACATGTGGCTCACCAGGTCCTTTGGAGGCTGCGTGTCGGCGTGCAGGAAGCACAGCATGTCCGATGTTGCTGCATCAGCTCCTGCGTTCATCTGCACAGCCCTGCCCCTGCCTGAGCGCAGCACCCGCGTTGCAAGCCCGCTCCTACGCACCAGCTGCACAGTACTGCAGGTACAAATGTGACACATGCGCAGGCACAGGAAGCATGTGGATTCAGGAAGCGTGTAAATCAAAGTCAGCCCTGCCCCTGCCTGAGCGCAGCACATGCATTGCAAGCCCACTCTTGCTGACCAGCTGCGCAGTGCTGCAGGCACATTTGAGGCATGAACAGGAGGCGGTGGGGCAAACCAGGCTTGAGGGAGAGAGCGAGAGAGAGAGTCTACACCGCTGCAGTGCAGTTGATGCTGCCAGCTGCAGCTGCTCATGTCGCACAGTCTGCCAAATTGCTAGCACAATGCATGGGCTCAAGTGCTGGCGCATGCCCCAGTTGTTGCTGTGGCCCCATCAAACCAAGTGACATGGTAGGCTGCAGCTCAGCTGTAACGCAGCAATCACTGAGTTTGACGAACCAACAGCAATGGTTTTGGCGAGCTGGCTGACGCAGGGCCTCACTTGTCACTGCTGCCACCATCAACAACGATGATCTCATGAGGTCGCGGCTGCAGCTGCTGCAGCTGCTGCAATGTCGCCACAATGCTGCCAGCCTCATTCAATACCTGCAGCAGCAGCATCAGCAGCAGCATCAGCAGCAGCAACCAAGCCTGTCATCTGAGCCTTGTGCTATGCTCAGCTGCGTTCACTGCTGCGTGCTGTTCATCCACATATTTGGTTCCAACGTGCCACATGCATGCCGCAGCATGTCACGAGTCATCCGGCATACATACCCTGGCATAGATCAGCTGCCAAAACACCACTACCCACTCACAACAAAACTCAGATCACACTACACACTGGTTGTTGTTGTTGTTGTTGTTGTTGTTGTTGTTGTTGTTGTTGTTGTTGTTGTTGTTGTTGTTGTTGTTGTTGTGTTAGCCCCACTCACAGGAATGATGATGGCTACCGTGTGCTGTGAGGTGTCCAGCGGCTGCTGCTGCAGCTGCTGCAGCCAGCGCTGCGGTTGCAGCAGCCCAAGCAGCACAAAGCCGCCGACTGCTGAGGCCTGAACATGCAGTCAGCACACGGCAGTCAACAACCCAGTCACGCAATCCTTAGCACTGCCAGCTGAGTGATTGGCAGAACATTGGTGCTGACAGCATGTAATGGATTGGATCTGCAGGTACTTCCTCCTCTTGTTGCTCACTGAGTACAGTTTGCTCATAAGGTTACTGGACACTGTCCATAGTAACTGGCCGAATATGGCACTACTGGCTGTACTCCTCACTGCTGTGCAATAGGGAGCTGCAGCGACAGCCCACCAGCACCTGCCACCAGCTGCTCACACAGTACAGTCTGCTTGCGAGGTTGCTGAACAATGAGGCTGCATATGGCTCTGAACAGCTGTTGGATGTATTTCAAATGCTGTGTAAGAGGGATTGAAGCCACAGCTCACCAGCACCTGCCACCAGCTGCTCACACAGTACAGTTTGCTTGTGAGGCTAAGCACTGAGGCTGTATATGGCTCTGTACAGCTGTTGGATGTATTTCAAGTGCTGTGCAACAGAAAGTTGAAGCGACAGCAGCTCACCAGCACCTGCCACCAGCTGCTGCGTTGCTGCTGCTGCGGTGGCTGCGGCTGGCCATCATCACCTGACCAGAAGCTGCAGCAGCATCACATTATCATAGGCCGTCATGTGAGCATTTGTGTGACATAGACTTGCTAGAGAAGCCTCTGCTGCTTTGCATAGCTGAGGTGGTACTGTTGCTGTTTGTTGCTGTTTCATAGGTGTACAGAAGCTGTAGACCTGGCTGCTGTGTTGCACTGCCACCAGCATACATGCAGCTGATCTGCAAGACAGGATGTTCCTGGGCAACACTCGGCCCAACAAGTGCTGGGCTGGCACACTGTTGGCAGGATGCTGTACGCTACGCAGTTGGAATAGTGCTTTGTGTTGCTATGTTGATGGTGAGGCAAGCGTACCGGTTACTGCTGCTTCCGTTGTTGCCTCCTCCCGCCCCTCCACTGCCTGTGTTGCCACTGTCGCCACCAGCTGCTGCTGCTACTGCTATGAGCCGCAACCTGTGCACTTTAAGCTCGTGATGTTGCTTATGATGCAGCTGCTGTTGCTGCTGCAAGCATGCCTTGTTGTAGAGGTGCAAGTGAGTGCAGCAGACTGTCCTGTCAGCAGCAGTATTCAATGTATGTGCACCAGCTGGCCTTCCACTGCCGACTGCGCTACTCCGCATGCTGAACTGTTTCGGTTCGTAAGGTTACTTCTGGCGTGATGTGCAGGGCGCCGGGATGATACATCACTGGGCACTTGTCCCAAGTCCCAGAACACGACTACTGTCACAACTGTCATGGCCCACCTGATGTTTCAAATCCGATCAGACTGGCACGCTACACTTGTGATATGATGTTTCGGTTTATGCGTAGTTGAGGACCACCTGTCGTTCGGAGATCGCATCTCGACTGCTGCTGCTGTGTCAAACACGTCTGCACGAGCGTCCAGAAGCAGTGTCCGATCCGGAGGGGAACCAAAATTGTCAATATGCCTCACGTATTCGTCACAGGCGGGCTCGGCTACATAGGTGAATCAGCAGTGCCTGCATCTTAGCAAGCAGTAGCAGTGACGTTGGTTCACAAGAGCTGGTACCTGCGGACTGTGCCACATTGGGTTCAGTCCGGATTAATCAATGCTTGTGCGCCGGCATACAACCTGGCTGTGATAGTAGCAGAAGCAACTGCATTGCCAACAGCATTAGCAGTAGCAATGCCAATGCTCGGCAGCAGCAGCAGATGTGCAAGCAGCAGCAGGTATCTCAACACCAATGGACACTATCCTCCTCATCTATAGGTATTGCTGCGCAGCTGCATGCACACACCAGATAAGTGCTGTCTGCCTGATCCCCCTGCATTCGCTCTCCTAACTGCCCTGCTGCCCTGCACAGCAGGCGCATCTCAATCTATTCAAACGTGTGCCTGTGCCGTACGTCACTCTTTTGACTGCTGCTGAATGTTGCAGCCAGCCACACCACGTTGGTGCTGCTGCAGCATGGCCACAGCGTTGTCATGCTGGACAACCTGAGCAACTCCTTTGAGCGCGTGTTTGAACACATGAAGAAGATCGCAGGGGACAAGGCAGACAAAATGAAGTTTGTACAGGTGGGGGGCAACAGCAACAGCTGCGTGATGGTTGTAGCCGCAGTGGCATCGGCAGCAGCAATACTCATGAATGCGGTGCCGTTTGCCTCCTGCAGTGCAGCTGTGTGCTGCTGGCATACAAATCCTAACGTGAACAACTGAAAGGACGACTCTGGGACATTCAAGGGCATGCATGGCAGTGATGGAGAGTTACTACGAGCACAACACAGCCGGTGACGTCAGCTGCCCAGCGCAAGTGCTAACCCTGAACCCTGAGCTGCACCAGCAGACTGAACTCCGCTGATCGCTGTGACGTCTTCGCTGTTGTTGAAGCTAGTGTCGTAAGTAAACACCACAGTGTGATATACGGCACAAGCAGCTGTGGACAAGCGTTTGCTGGTGGTATGGGATTTGACGTAGGGGTTTTCCAACTACTCTTTCTAATACATTTGTCTCCATTGCTTGCTTGCAGGGTGACCTGCGAGACAAAGAGATGCTGGACAAGCTGTTTGCTGATGAGAAGTTTGACACGGTGATCCACTTTGCTGGCTTCAAGGCAGTGGGGGAGAGTGTGGAGAAGCCGCTGGAGTATTATGACAACAACTTCTGCGGCAGTGTGGTGCTGCTGGAAGTGATGCGCAAGCACAAGTGCATGAACGTGAGTCGTTTACTAAGCAGCTGCTGCGTGCTGAGAGTCACGCACTTCATTTGCCGTTTTGCTGTACCGTGAGTTGTGTGTTACTGGGCAGCTGCATCCATCAGCGCTTGGAGGTAGCTGCGCAGTGCGCAAGGTTCAAAACCTGTACCGGGTGCATACGGTATGCATCTCTGCGGCTGGAGTAGTATGACAACAACTTCTGTGGCAGTGTGGTGCTGCTAGAGGTCATGCGCAAGCACAAGTGTATGAACGTGAGTTGCGTTAGCTGCTGCGTGCTGCCGACCACATGTATACAGTGTACAGCTTACGCTGGGCTGAGTTTCACGTGGTTCGATGTTGCGCATTTGCTGCACCATGTGTTTGTTTGTTACTGGGCCGCTGCGCTCATCAGCATTTGGAGGTAGCTGCGCAATGCACAAGATTTGGAACCTGTATGGTGCATGTGGTATGGATCTCTGCGGCTGGAGTGTTACGACAACAACTTGTGCGGCAGTATGGTGCTGCTGGAAGTGATGCGCAAGCACAAGTGCATGAACGTGAGTTGCGTGCTGGCTTCACGTGCTTTGCTTGCGCGTTTGCTGCACCGTGTGTTGTGTGATACTGGACAGCTGCATCCATCTGCGCACCGGGTACAGCGTGCTTGCAGGGAAGTGCGAAATCACCACATGTCACTATTGCATTTGCTGCTGTCGCAATGTGTGCTGCTCTGCTGTAATTCGCAGTTGGTGTTCAGCAGCAGCTGCACCTTGTGTGGCATGGTTGAGAAGACACATGTAACAGCACCCCATACTCCTGCTGTTTCTGCTGCTGCTACAATGCCTGCTGCTGTGTTGCAACCTGCATCTGCTGCAGCTGGTTTTCAGCAGCAGCTGCCCCGTGTACGGCATGCTGGCAGAGACATGCAAAGTGCATGGTTATGATGATCACCCAATATCACTGCTGCGTGTGCTGCCGTGTTGTGATTTGCAGTTGGTGTTCAGCAGCAGCTGCACCGTGTACGGCATGGTTGAGAAGACACCCATCACTGAGGACTTCCCGCTTGCTGCCCTCAGCCCGTACGGCCGCACCAAGCTCTTCCAGGAAGATATGTACAGGTGTGTTACATTGTTATGCTACTTGTTATGTTACTTGACACTAGATGTAACAAGATGTATCGTGGTAAATGGCATCGTTGCTGCAGCTGCCAGCTGAATAACTTGAGCAAGCCGCAATTGCATATGGACTTGTGGTTCGGCAGTAATTGTTGCAGCAGTACAAAAGGGGAAGGCGATAGGACAGTGACAAGTATGTTTGGTGGTGCATGTGAGAGTTTGCAGACGTGAATTAGGGGCAACCTTTCTTCTTGCTCGCTGCACCTGCTGCCTGTGCTGCCTGCTGCAGGGATGTTGCTGCTGCCGACCCCTCATGGCGCATCCTGCTGCTGCGCTACTTCAACCCTGTGGGGGCACACCCCTCGGGTGACCTGGGGGAGCACCCCGTGGGCATACCCAACAACTTGATGCCATATGTGCACCAGGTGCGTTGGTATGGTGTTGAGTTGGGTTCCTGTGTTTGGGCGCACGCGCGTGCGCATCGTAGGCACCATCTGATGCCATGCCTGCAGCAGCTGCGCGGTAGGTTTCTGTTGCGTTAATTGGCGTTTTTGCTGCTCAAGTATGTGAGGCACACCCCTCAGGTGACCTGGGGGAGCACCCAGTGGGCATACCCAACAACCTCATGCCGTACGTGCAGCAGGTGCGTTGGCTTGGTGTTGAGTTTTGTGTCTTTGTTCAAGTGCCTGTGACGCTTTCGTGTGTACAACGAACACCAATTTGGTGAGTGTAGTGCACTGAGCACTCCTGCTTGCCTGCTGTTTCATGCCAGTGTTGTTGAGCTGCGCGTAACGCCTGCTCACTGTGCTCCATGTTCGGTGGCGACTCAAGTCATTCCTTTGCTGTGCCAATGATGCTTGTTTGGTATGGCTGCTGTGCAGGTTGCGCTATGTCAGCTCGAGTTCCCGCACGTGTTTGGTGGCGCCCGAAACAATTGGTATCGCTGTGCTGATGATGCTTGTCTCGTATAATGCTGCGCAGGTTGCACTAGGGCAGGTTGCACTAGGGCAGATTGCACTAGGTCAGCGCGAGTTCCTGCGCGTCTTTGATGACGCCCTTCCCGTGGCAAATTTATCCCATGCAGCACCTGCTTGCGCCACTCGCCACTCCCCCCTCTGATCATCACTTGTTCTCGGATTATGCCTCTTACTGCTGCGCAGGTTGCGCTAGGTCAGCGTGAGTTCCTGCGCGTGTTTGGTGGCGACTACCCCACTCCCGACGGCACCGCCATCCGCGATTACATCCACGTGATGGACCTGGCAGAGGGCCACGTGGCAGCAGTCAAGCTGGTGCTGGAGGATGACAAGTTGGGCTGCAAGCCCGTCAACCTGGGTAAGCCGGTTGTGTGTATGTGTGTGTGTGGGGTGTTGTTGTTGTTGGTTTGTTTCTTGCGAGTGTGCTGCTGTCGGTTGTTGTATGTGTGCTCCTTTGCATGTGCATGTGCCTGCACTGGTGCTGGAAGATGACAAGCTGGGCTCACTGGATGCAAGCCCGTCAACCTGGGCGCGCATTGTACAGCATGTCCAGTTTGTTGCTTGCAAGTGTGCTGCTGTTGGTCTTTGTTAATGTGCTCCATCGCACGCGCGTGTGCTTGCTATTTGGGGGCAGTGTTCTTGTTGTGATGAAACATCAGGGCTGACTCTCACGTGATAGACCTGGCAGAGGGCCATGTGGCGGCAGTGAAGCTGGTGCTGGAAGAAGAAAAGCTTGGCTGCAAGCCTGTCAACCTCGGTGCACATTGTCGGTTTTTGTCTGTCAGTTCTTTCGGTTTGTTCCTTGCAAGTGTGCTGCTGCTGGTCTTTCTTGGTGGGCTCTGTGAAACGCACGTGTGCTTGCCATTTGGGGCCAGTGTGCTTCAGATGAATCAAAAGGGAATACATCCATGTGATGGACCTGGCAGAGGGCCACGTGGCGGCAGTGAAGCTGGTGCTGGAGGACGACAAGCTGGGCTGCCCGTCAACTTGGGTGAGCCGATTGTGCGCGTGTCGAACGAGTACTTGCCATGATGGCAGAGGGCCATGTGGCAGCAGTCAAGATAGTGCTGGAAGACGACAAGCTGGGCTGCAAGCCCGTCAACCTGGGTGCGCATTGTTGCCGGTTTGTTTGTTGAAGTGTGCTGCTGTCGGTCTTTCTTGGTGTGCTCCATCTCACGTGCGTGTGCTTGCCACCTTGGGGGCGTGTCAGGGGCAGTGTGCTTGTTAGGGTGAACCATCCGCGACTACATCCATGTGATGGACCTGGCAGAGGGCCACGTGGCGGCAGTGAAGCTGGTGCTGGAAGACGACAAGCTTGGCTGCAAGCCCGTCAACCTGGGTGCGTGCTGTTGCTGATTTGTTGGTTGTTCTTGGTGTGTTGTTTTGCATGTGTGTGTGCTTGCCACTTGGGGGGCCATGTCAGGGGCAGTGTGCTTGCTGTGATGAAACATCAGGAGTCACCTCCTTGTGATGGACCTGGCAGAGGGCCACGTGGCGGCAGTGAAGCTGGTGCTGGAGGATGACAAGCTGGGATGCAAGCCCGTCAACTTGGGTAAGCCGGTTTTGCTCTTGTCGCACAAGTACTCACTTGCCATGATGGCAAAGGACCATGTGGCGGCAGTGAAGCTGGTGCTGGAAGACGACAAACTTGGCTGCAAGCCCGTCAACCTGGGTGCGTGTTGTACAGCAGTTTTGCCGGTTTGTTTCTTGCGAGTGTGCTGCAGCTGCTTGGTGTGCTTCTTTGCACGTGGGTCTGCTTGCACTTGGGGGCATGTCAGGGGAGTGTTCTTGTTGGGATACAACGTCAGGGACTACATCCACGTGATGGACCTGGCAGAGGGCCACGTGGCGGCAAGCTGGTGCTGGAGGATGACAAACTGGGCTGCAAGCCCGTCAACTTAGGTAGTTGATTTTGCGCGTTTTGAACGAGTACTTGCCATGTTGGCAGAGGGCCATGTGGCAGCAGTGAAATGTGGCAGTGAACTGCGGCAGTGAAGTGTGGCAGTCAAGTGTGGCGGCAGTGAAGCTGGTGCTAGAGGATGACAAGCTTGGCTGCAAGCCCGTCAACCTGGGTGCGCATAGTCGGTTTGTGTCTCTCGGTTCTGTCGGTGTGTTGGTTGCAAGTGTGCTGCTGTTTGTCATTCTAGGTGTGCTCCATCAAACGCGCGTGCGCTTGCCACTGGGGGCAGTGTGCATGTGATGAAACATAGGGCTTACCCTCACGTGATGGACCTGGCAGAGGGCCACGTGGCTGCAGTGAAGCTGGTGCTGGAAGACGACAAGCTCGGCTGCAAGCCGGTGAGCCTGGGTAAGCCGATTTTGAGCGTGTCGAACGAGTACTTGCCATGGTGGCAGAGGGCCATGTGGCAGCAGTGAAGTGTGGCGGTAGTGGAGCTGGTGCTGGAAGATGAGCAGCTTGGATGCAAGCCCGTCAACCTGGGTGCGCATTGTCGGTTTGTTTCTGTCGGTTCTGTCGGTTGTTTCTTGCAAGTGTTCTGCTGTCCGTGTTTATGTGTGCTCTTTGCACGTGGGCGTGCTTGCCGCTTTGGGGTAGTGAGCTTGTTGTGATAAAAAAGCAGGGACTACATCCACGTGATGGACCTGGCAGAGGGCCACGTGGCGGCAGTGAAGCTGGTGCTGGAAGCGAGCAGCTGGGCTGCAAGCCTGTCAACCTGGGTAAGTCGGTTTCGCACGTGTCAGATATGGGTACCTGCCAGTATGCGCACTGCTGGAGACGGCGATGCCGTGCATTTGGTCCTCTGGTGTTGCAGCATGCGAACATGGTCGCCATCATGGCCGCATTTGCCTGAGATGCATAGTATGCCTGACGCAAGCCGTCTTGCCTGCCTGCCTGCCTGCCTGCTGTTTGACTTGCAGGCACTGGCAGGGGCACGTCAGTGCTGGAGATGATCAAAGCCTTCGAGGAGAACACAGGTGCGCTGCTACACTGCATGGCTGGGCAACTGCTGAGTTGTTGAATGGTCAGTGTGTGAGCTGTTTAGCTGGCCCAGGCAGAGACTTGCGGTCATGATTGCCAAGTTGTTAGCCACGGTCTGCGCTGCTGACGTCAAAGTTTATGCTCAATGTAGGTGGCTTCTCCTTGCTGTCTCCCTGTGCCTCACTGCTTCGCCATGTACCTTCACAACAATGCAGGTGCCAAGGTGCCCTACAAGGTTGTCGACCGCCGTGCTGGTGACACTGTTGCTGTGTGGGCAGCCACTGAACTGGCTTCTTATTGTGTCTTTGTGCCTCTGCTGTCCATGTGCCTTCATACCAATGCAGGCGCCAAGGTGCCCTACAAGGTTGTTGACCGCCGCGCTGGCGACACCGTTGCTGTGTGGGCAGCCACCGAGCTGGCTGAGTCGCTACTGGGCTGGAAGAGCAAGCTGACACTGGCAGACATGTGCAGGGACCAATGGGGATGGGCACAGAAGTACCCACAGGTGGGGTTTGTAATACTCTTGCTGGCGGTGTGTTTGAAACTCAGTGCAAATGAAAAGCTTGCCAGTAATCTGATAGCAGGAGCTGTCAGTGCTCTTGTTGTGGTTGAGCTGCATTTGGATACGGGGCCGGGTCTGTAAGTTGTTGAATAGCCTGGTTTGAAACGTCTGCTGGGCTGGGAGAGCAAGCTGGACCTGGGCGACATGTGCAGGGACCAGTGGGGCTGGGCGCAGAAGTACCCGCAGGTGGGATTTGTGAAAATCTTGCTGGCGGTTTGTTCGACACTACAAGTGTGCTGTTTGGTTGAAAACAATGGCAGCAGGAGCTGTTACTGTTCCTGTTGTGGTTGGGCTACATCTAAATTTGGGGGCCGGGTTTGTGAGTGGTTGAATGGCTGAGTCTCTGCTGGGCTGGAAGAGCAAGCTGACAATCAATCAATTACACGTTTTTCTAGCAAGAGAGGAATCCAAGAAAGGAGCCACTCCCAAACCACCTTTAGTGGTTCCTAACCGGTAGGTGCAAACCCACAAGCTAGGGCCAGATATAGCCAAAACCATCAATGCACAAGCACTCGCCTGGCACGGTGTGTCATTCAATGGTCGCCCTCAACCCTAAGCACTGATGGCCCTGAGCTGGACCACAGCGTCAGTGCACTCGCGTGTGGGATGGATCCTCCCACAGGGGCACTGCCAACCCACACCAGCAATCATAAGCGGCTCACTAGTAACCGGATACATCTGCTGCAGGCGCTGCTGTCTCATGAGTGACTGCTGCTGCCTGTAGTGAGAGGGGGCACGGGAACGCTGCAGGGGAGCCCCCACAGCGTCAGGTGTGTAACCCTGTAGACCATAGACCGCCAAGCGCCCCTCATAAGACAATAGCCACGCAACTCATCCATCGTATGAGGGAGTTCCAGCCGCTGTAAATCGCTGTGTACACAGTTCTGCCAACGCATTGGGGGCCGACCCCTAGGCCGCTTTGTAACTCCGTGCAATGACGAAAACAGAGCAACTTGGGGGGGCCTGCCCTCATCCATGCGTACAACATGCCCCAGCCACCTCAGGCGAGCCGCCGTAAGGTGTTCTGCAAGGCTGACTGTGCCACACTGCTTCCTGATATCTACCAAACGGTGTCTATCAGATAGCCGCACGTGCAACAGCTGCCGCAGACAGCTAGACTGTACACACTCCAGGCGCTCCGTCTGCCGCTTAGACACTGGCTGACATGTGCAGGGACCAGTGGGGATGGGCGCAGAAGTACCCACAGGTGGGGTTTGTATGACTCTTGCTTGCGGTGCCACTGCCACACAGTGTGTTTGACGTTGCCAGTGTGCTGTTTGGTAAAAATCAATGGCAGCACGAGCTGTCAGTGCTGCTGTTGTGGCTGAGCTACATCTAGATTTGGGGGCCGGGGTTGTGAGTGGTTGGAATGGCCAAGTCTCTGCTGGGCTGGAAGAGCAAGCTGACACTGGCTGACATGTGCAGGGACCAATGGGGATGGGCGCAGAAGTACCCGCAGGTGGGGTTTGTATGCCTCTTGCTGGCGGTGTGTCTGACACTGCAAGTGTGCTGTTTGGTTGAAATGAATGGCAGCAGGAGCTGTTATTGTTTTATTGTGGTTGAGCTGCATCTAGGTATGTGGGGTCGGCCTTGTGAGTGGTGGAATGGCTGAGTCTCTGCTGGGCTGGAAGAGCAAGCTGGACCTTGCAGATATGTGCAGGGACCAGTGGAGCTGGGCACAGAAGTACCCACAGGTGAGCTTTTGTGGGGTGTATGACTCTTGCTCGCGGTGTGTTTGACACTGCAAGTGTGCTGTTTGGTCGAATGGCAGCAGGAGCTGTCATTGCTCCTGTTGTGGTTGAGCTACATCTCGATATGGGGCCGGGCTTGTTAGTGGTTGAATGGCCAAACGTTTGCTGGGCTGGGAGAGCAAGCTGGACCTGGGGGGACATGTGCAGGGACCAATCGGGATGGCGCAGAAGTACCCACAGGTGGGTTTTGTATGACTCGTGCTGGAGGTGCGTTTGACACAGCAAGTGTGCTGTTAGGGCAATGTGAGCTCCTGCTGCCACTGCTCCTGTTCTGGATGAGCTACATCTGGATATGGGGGGCCGGGCTTTCGACTGGTTGAATGGTTGAGTCTCTGCTGGGCTGGAAGAGCAAGCTGACACTGGCTGACATGTGCAGGGACCAGTGGGGCTGGGCGCAGAAGTACCCGCAGGTGAGCTTTTGTGTGACTCTTGCTGGAGGTGTGTTTGACACAGCAAGGGTGCTGTTAGGTCAAAGAGAGTGGCAGCAGGAGCTGTTACTGTTCCTGTTGTGGTTGAGCTACATCTGGATATGGGGCCGGGCTTGTGGGTGGTGAATGGTTGAGTCTCTGCTGGCTGGAAGAGCAAGCTGGTCCTGGGGGGACATGTGCAGGGACCAATCGGGATGGCGCAGAAGAACCCACAGGTGGGTTTTGTGTGACTCGTGCTGGAGGTGCGTTTGACACAGCAAGTGTGCTGTTAGGGCAATGTGAGTGGCAGCAGGAGCTGCCACTGCTCCTGTTCTGGATGAGCTACATCTGGATATGGGGGGCCGAGCTTTCGACTGGTTGAATGGTTGAGTCTCTGCTGGGCTGGAAGAGCAAGCTGACACTGGCTGACATGTGCAGAGACCAGTGGGGCTGGGCACAGAAGTACCCACAGGTGGGGCGCCATCACCTGCTGCTGTTTCGGGTCTTCGCAGTGCAATTGTAATGAGGGTTGGACGTGCGCGCTTTGCAGATTGGTATTCCAGTGGTTATCCATTCGTGAGTGGCATGTTGTGCGGCAGTTGATGCACTCGTTGACGTGTTGTGGTTGTAGGTGGGCGAGCATCTGCACGACCTCTGCTGTTTTCAAGCTCCTGCTGCTGCTGGTACGCAATGCACATTCAGAACTCCTGCTTGCCTGCTGCTGCCATGTTTGGCGTGCTGTCTGTCACTTAGTGACTCAACCACAGTGTTGCTCACTGTGCTTCCTGCTTGCGTGTCACGACATGCAGGGGTATGAGACGCCTGTGAAGGAAGACCAGCAGTAGCGGCAGCCCTGGCGCATTGTGCAGCAGCAGCAGCAGTCAGCAGCAGCGGCAGCCCTGGCGAATCGTGCAGCAGCAGCAGCAGCAGCACTCAGCACTGGCAGCGGGCAAGCAATTTCTGCTTGCAAGGTCCTTGCTGAATGGGGCTGAGCTAGCGCTGTGCAGGGCGACCCTATGCATATGGGAGAAGCACGCCTTCCCGTGCATATGGCACCAGACCAGGCATCCTTCAGCTGCCCTCAGCACAGCTGCCTGATAGCCGACGAGTGTTGAACACGTGTACGCAATGCACATGTGGGTTGGCTGTTTTGTTGTGTGTGGTGGTTGCCGCAACTGCGGCAGACTAACTTGTGCATGCCATGTGGACTTACACGTGGAGCTGCAATTTTGAGCTGCCACAATCAGGACCTTTGAAATCATTCTTGCTGCGCAACCTTAAAGTTGCGGGCAGGCTGAGCTGCGTTGCGTAGCATCATGCTACAATGATCTTGGCAGCAGTACTTGTTGTGTGCCGAGCACGCTCATGCGCTTACGCATATGTAAGAGCTGTGCCTGCCGGGAGTTTGTATGCTTGAAGATTAAGCTGCCGTCGACATGGTTACCACTTGATGCTGTGCCCCTCTGTATCTGGAAACGCCAGTTCTGTCAAGGATGCCACTTGTACGAAAAGTTCGTGCAGCTAGTTGAAGCTGGCGGCTACCCACACCGCCTCAAAAAAGCGTTGGGTCAGAATTACGTCTAGTTTCACAGAATTGACAAAATACTAATGTATGCGGCAGGCTGAGCGTTGGTGTTGCAGTCGGTGCCCAGCGTGCTCACAATTGATTTCATGGACGAACATAACTTGTTAAAGTAATACACATTTTTTTGTTTGCAGATTGGAAGTTAATTGGGCATCAGCAGCGGGTTACGAGTGGGTTACCCTGTCACTGTCATCGTCACTTTGCCAAGGACCAAGAATTTGACCACGCCAACCACATATAAGCCTGCCACGCCAGAGTCATAGCAGCCAATCTTGCAGTTTGCTTTTTCCTGCCATGCATGTAGCTCTTTAGCTTTCACACAGCTCGCCACATACTACTGCTTTCAGTTGGGTGCTACTCACTGTGCTGCGTCCTAGAGGACGCCACTGTGGCCGTGATGCGTCCTAGAGGACGCCACGTTGTCGGAGCACATGTGCTGCGTCCTAGAGGACGCCACTGTGCCTGTGCTGCGACCTAGAGGTCGCCACTGTTTCTGTGCTGCGTTCTAGAGGACGCCACACGTACGGTGCAGCGCTCTAGTAGGACGCCACGTTTGCTGTCAAACTTCACGGCACTGCCAGGCACCAGCCTGGCAGGCTGTTCATTGCAGTGCAGTGTACATCGTGCTCTCCACCAAGCCGTGCTGGAGTGGCCATTATCTACGTTTCATGTGTTCCTCATTATAGCTGGACGCCTTCAGCAGTGCCACCGCAGTTCGCCAAGTGTTCTTTACTCCTTTTCCCGCGTGTACTTGAAGCAGTGCTCTCTGTCGCAGGCCCATCGGCAAGCAGACAATTCCCAAAACAAACGCGAAAAAATGCAGCGCGACAATCCTCGTCCACAGCAGGTGCAGTGTGAGCACAGCAGGAGAGCAGCAGCGACGCATGCTTGGCATCTCTCATGAGCACGCGTACAGCACCGCTTCGAAGGCTACGCTATCCGAAAAAGCAACAACTTAAGGTAGCAACTGCCATTGTTGATGCATGCTGCAGTGAAGCATGAGTGTAGGGATGCTGCCTACTGCTGCTGTCTTCAGCTGACCAGACAGCAGCAGCTGCCTCAGGCGTTGAACGCGCTCAGCTTGCCTGTAACGACCCACGAAGACAGCCAAAGTTGCCATGCAGCTTGTCAGCGGGGTACTGCCTCAAGAGGAGCTGGATGTGCCAGCTCACAGCAGCCTTGCATCATGCCTGGCAGGGGTTGGGTGTCACTACATGTCTTTGTCTGCTAGAGTGCTACAAAGTTTTCACAGCACACCTGGCTACCCTCTCAGCGTCTGGGCCTGATGCCATCAGGAGTCGAAATCAACCTTTACATTAATGCCTTTTGCCAAGCCATGCAGTGGCGGCTAGTGGCTCTGGCAACAGCTTGCAGGTGCTCCTGTTGGGACGCGTGTGTCGACACAGCTGTGCTGCAGCAGCTGCCAGTGGGCGCTCAGCTGAGGCTGCAGCCTGCCGAGCGTACAGATCATGCTCCACAGCAGATAACTTGTATATGATATGTACAAGGTCATGGCAGCTGTGCCACTGCCCCCTCACTGCCAAATGTGACGATCTACAACGCTGACAATGCCTGCCGAGAGTTCCTCTGACATGCTTGGATTATATACAGGCTATAAGCCAACACGCTCTAAGCCAGGCTATAGAATTTTCAGCTGCCGGTGCACGTCACTTCAATGTCACCAGCAGTCAAGGGCCCTGCTGCAGCAGCAGCTTGCTTATCTGCTGAACCAGTGCCACGCACAGCAACACCAGTCAACTGCTGCCAACACCACATGGTTGTGTGCTTCAGCTGCGACCAGATGCGCCGCACAGCTTGCTTTAGTGCAATCAGCCATGGCTCCAATGCTTGACGCTTTGATGCCACCCAGGCTGTGACAGCCGCCAACCAGCCTGGAAGCTTTCTCCACGACAGCTGTGCAATTGTCACCACACACCAGCCAGCAAAGACAGTGTTGGCTATCAAACCCAGCACACCAATTGCCTCCCTACCTGCCACGGGCAGTACTCTGCTGCCGTCTGCCCCAACAAGATACACGTGGTGAGGAGCAAGCACGCTGTTGCTGTAATCTGCATGTGATGTAGCGTTTCATTCTGTGAGGGCTCAACCCGATGCAGCAGCTCCAAGCTGACTATCAGCAGCACTGTAGTGAGAACGACTGAATAGTACGTGCCAAGTGTGTACTGGAACACAGATATGATAACCAGAGCAATGGTCTGACCCATCACCACCACTTCGTACCACCATCTGCCGTCACTGTAGCTGTGGTATAAGAACCCGAAGTGCTGCTTGAACTGCCGCTGCGTCAGGTTTGATTTGTTCGTCCATAACACCAACCACACAGCTGCTGGGGCCCCGATACAGAAGATGATGACACAGGGAAAACCGAGGCCCCAGCCCCAGTCCCGGTGCCACCCCTCCCAACAGGGCTGCTGCATATCTAGGATCCAATAGCCATGACGTGCATCTGCAGTGGCAAACTTTGGATACGGGATCTGCATGCTGTGCATAAGAACGGGGTCATCGATAGGGTAGCATGCATACCAGGATAGTGCCTGCTTGACAAACGATGGGAAGAAGTAGTATGCCACCACAAGCAGCACCACTGGTACTTGTGCCACTGAAGCACAAGGTGGCAGCGGTGCACACGTGGAACAAAGCATGCAAGCATAAAAACAGCAACAAAGAACGACACCAGTAGATGCACAAGTTGCTTCTTGACAGCTGATGACAATGCAGCATTCTGCTGAAGCACGCAGTCAAATGGAGTGAGCCACCCTGTCGCAGCAGCAAACAACCATGTCCCATACTCAACCACTGCGCCAACGGTGCTGGGCCACTGCACGGGTAGCTTCACGATGATCACCAAGTACTGTGCCCACAAAACAAGCACCTTTAGCACATCTGCAGCCCTCAATCGACCGCTGTGTGAACAAGTGGTTTTAGTCCTTTGCGTGCTGGTTTGCTGTAAGCCGGTGATCTGACCATGAGCTGATGTGGTGCTGCTCAATGCATGGGCGCTCTGTGCACGATTTGCAGTTGCACCCTGCGCATGGTGTGTGCTGCTGTTTGCCCCTGAAGTTGTGCCCTGCACAGCGTGCGTGCTGCTGACTGCGCCGGCGCCCTGCGTGCTGTGCAAGCTGCCGCTTGCCCCTGTGCCATATGAACCATGTGTGCTGCTGTCTGTGTTGTTTTCTCGCCACGTCAGGAATATGTTCAGCGCCATCAGTATCATGATTGCTGTCAAAGGAACCACAAACACACCTAGAGTGTATGCTGTTGATCGACATTGGTTGCACTTGAATGGCGCCGTCAAGCCATAGTTGGGCTTGTCACAGCTCCCGCACAAGTTGCCTGTGTACCCCTGCAAATGGTGCAGCAGGCGCCATCAGACATGCAGCAGCAAGAGAGGTTAGGCGATTACGTCATAACACGTCATAACACGTGCAGCTTGCAATTGTCTAGCTGTGTAAGGTCAGGTCAGCAGGCCACGCCTAACATGCTCCTGGAGTACAGCTGATAGGTTAGGTTAATTCTGCATCAGCCTTCTGCATCAGCCTGCGTAGAGCTTGCTGAGACGTGCATGACTGCAGCACACGACTGCCATGCGTAGCACCCGTACCAGGCAACAGCTATAACCAGCCTAGCGCTGCAGCTGCAGCTGGTGTTACATACAGCTGTATGCTGGTGCACCTTACCTCAGTGCAGTTGCCAGCATCACCACAAGAAGATCGCTGCGGACACGCATGGATGAAGGAAGAGTTGATACCTGAGTGCCACAAGCCTTTGAGTGGTGTGACGTCCATACCACCAGTGCAGTTGGCATTCTCTGGACAGGGGTCACAGCTTGCCTTGTACGGGTCAAGACTGAAAGTGGAAGCTCCACAACGGCGGCACACGCCCGTCAGATCTCCAACCTCTCCTGCAACACACCCAGCAGGCGCTAATCTGTCCCACTGTACAGACGTGCTGCCTACAGCAATGTTGCTGCCGTTTAGAGTCAGCTGATTTTCAAAAGATGCGGATATGTCGCTCCCTCCCAGCCTGGCGCTATTGTTCCAAAACATGCCAGATACCTCAGCAGCACTAACGTCACGCAACAAAATCGCACCACCAGAACCATTGACTCTGTTGTGGACAAAGAAAGTATCGCTGCTGACCACAGTTTTGACATTGCCCTCCAAGAACAAAGCGCCGCCGCCAGGTTGGTTTGTGGCATTGACGGTGTTGCTGAGGAATGTACTGTTGACAATGCTGGCTTGGAGAGTACTGCCATCGCCTTTGTTGACTGCATACACCGCGCCTCCTGCCACGCCGCCAGCTCCACAGCCCAAACAATTCTGGCCCGACTCCAGAATGCCGTTGTACAAAAATGCTGTATGCGAGACGACGAGCCGGCAATTTGCAAGGAGAACCGCGACCGTCATGTGGACAGCCCCTCCTCTCACCAGCGCCACATTTCCAGCAAACAAGCAGTCTGCTGCTGTCACATTGCTTTCATGCGCCATCATGGCTCCACCAAAAAACGCTGAGTTCTTGACAAACGAAACATCAGAAAGCACAGCAGCTGATGTGAGAACAATCAGCGGACTTCGGGTTATAGGTAGCTCACTCTGAGGCGTCATAGCTCTTGTCTCTGGAGCTTCGTGGCGTGCAGGAAACACAGCACTGCGTCTGCTGCTGCTAGCATAATCTGTTGCAGCACCTATGCGCACCAGGGCCTGCGCACTTTTGGCCTCACCAGCGCTAGCTGCCATGATGATTGTATCAAAGGCAACCAAACATGCTGTTATCAGCAGCAGTGCCACCTGCTGGCGATTGCTGGGGGTGCGTGAGCCATGCCTTGCCAGCCTGAGACTGCTGCTGCAGCAGCAGCCTGAACCCAGACGAGACATTGACGACAGCATCTCCAACACCTGCATAGCAGCAGGAAGGCCACGGCACAGAAAACAGCAAGTTAGCTGACTGGTTTTTGGTCCAAGCAGGGCAATCACGCTGGCCACTGCCATGACAAGTAACCCTTGGTGGCTTTGTCAAGTTGGTCACCAGCCTGCTGAGCAGACCTTGCTGGAGGGCTCCATGCCTGGAGCTGCTGCACTTCAAGCAGTCCACCCCAGATATGACTTCAGCAATGGTGTTCCGATCTCACCTACGGCGAAGAAGGTGCTTGGCGCTCAGCCTGAGTTCGCATGGTAAGTTCCACGTGCGTGGTATGCTGCTTGCGTGCACTTAGGGTATCTGGCGCTTATATTGTACGATTAACTGATATAGCTGTAAAACGCACGCGTGCGCTGGGTAAGAGCTCTTGGAACGAAGCCCAGTTGCTGCTGTACAGGCCGGGGGGAACTACGGCAACGCTGCATGGCACGCAGCGTGTGATACGCTCGATGAACAGGCGTAAGATTAATTTCGTCCCTGGAATCCTGGAAACGGGTGGCAGTCTGTTGGAAAACCCTACCCACATGCACCAACACCACAGCCGATACCGTACCAGCTGGCTGCATTGGTGTAAAGATTTGCAGGAAGCAAACTGTGCACATTCAACGTGGCTTGATCAGGTAAGCGAATGGAGGTGCACGAACCCACTGGGTGCCAACGTTTGGCACTGCCGCAGTTTGGGCCAAATGATGGTCGAACTCACATAGCATGTGTAATCTTAGCACACGGGCCACTTGCATAACCATCTAAGAACGATTGCCTGACAGCACACGTCACAGCACAATGCAGGAGCGCATCACTCACATGGCTAGCATGCAGCCCCCGCGCCACCTGGATATGTACAATGCATGTAAGGAGCAGATGGCTTAGGTGGGTGCTTAATGTGCAGAAGCTCGCCTCCTAAACTAAACCCAAACACACAAAATGTGCATCGGTACTGGAAGGCACATGCAAGCAAGTAAAGCAGATCAACACCCCCCCGCACACGCAACTGGTGACCCTGCGGTGACCCTGCGGACCCTGGACGGCTGTTGCAAATCCGCAGGGCTGAAAAGCACAATGGGACCACCGCCATCACTCATCAGTCTGCGGTCACACGCATCACTTCGGCATCAATGCAGCAGCAGCCTCAGCTCTCCGCTGCAACACACCCTCTACTGCCACAGCACCCTCAGCGCCCACACCACCACTACCCACAGCGCTGGCGCCACCAACAGCAGCAGCTGCCTCAGCTGTCAACCATCCTGCGGGCCCCGCTGCACCTGATGCAGCTACAAGTTGGCCGAGGCCTTGCGTGAGGAGCTTTGCTGCATCTGGCCCTAGGTGGCGCGCCATAAGCGACATTGCTGCACGCTGCGTGCTGGGATGGGCACCTGCAAGCGCAAACATCAACATATACAACAGTCAACATGCACGTGACAGTCCGATGATGTTGAAAGGGTTGCAGGTGCCCTGTCTTGAAGGTGATTTTCAGTTCAGCAGTAGTACAGGATGCTAGCCAGAAAGCTACTTGCGCATGCCGCAGGTATCAGCATCCAGATTGCAGCTTCTTGAGACAACTAGTACTGTCACAAATGAAACACATATGAGCAGCAGGAAAGCAAGCAGAAAAGCACAGACACATGGGCTTGGCGCAGTACGGTGCGTCACAACATCGTTGCATGCATGCGCAGCCTTGCATGCAGGGGTTGGGTGTCTCTGCTTGCCTTCCTTCTGGAGTGCTGCTGCTTTTACACGCTCATGCAGAGACGCACCTCTGCGTACAGACTCCCCTATGCCCCAGAAGTAAGCAAGCAGAGACACCCGAACCCTTGACGCAAGGCTGCACACGCATGTACAAGCAGCACCACTTTCAACCCAGCAACACAGCAGAGCCACATGTGTTGAGCCGCACCTCTGCGTACAGACTTGCCTATGCCCCAGCCCAACAGCGTCTGCAGGAACACCAGCAGCTGCAGCAGCAGGTCAGGCGGGGCCCCTCCACCACACCCGTCTGCGCCCACTGCCGCCATCTGCTGCGTGTGCTGCAGCGTGCGAGTTAGCAGCATATCTAGGCCGCCAGTGGTTACAAACATTGCCTGAGCTTCCTCGTTGCCCTGCAGGCGGCAGCAGCAGCAGATGTGGTCACAACATTGCCTGAGCTACTTTGTTTCCCTGCAGGCAGCAGCAGCAGCAGCATGTCCAGGCCGCCAATTGTTATAAACATGGCTTGAGCTTCATCATTGCCCTAAAGGCAGCAGCAGCAGCAGCAGCAGCCAGATGCACACAGATCAATGCTAGCGGTCGATGCTACATACATCAAGATAGGCAGCAACACTGCAGCAAGACAAGTGCATCAGAAGTACACAAGTAAGTTGCTCTGCACGCATACGACCTGCATGTGCTGCGCAGTTTGTGCGGCTCAACAACATCATGCACGTTATAAAACCTGCATGTGCAATGCTGGTGTCGGTTGCGGCGTAGCCACTTGGACACACCGTGTAACTTCTCTTCTTTTCCTTATGCGATGCCATGGTCTGTCCGGCAAAGCCAAGGCTGCCGCTTCAAACATCGAGCATAGCCAAGAGCAACTGCAGTGCAATGCTTCGAATCAAGTAACCACACCTCTGATCAACAGGCACGACGGCACCTGGCAAGACTATCCGCTTCTCACCTGCAGCAGCGCCAGCAGCGTGTGCAGCGCATGCACACTTGCTGCTACGTACATGGAGCATAGCCAAGAGCATCTGCAATGCAACGCTTCAAATCAAGCAACCACGCCTCTGATCAACAGGCATGATGGCACCTGATTATCTCACCTGCAGCAGCGTTTGCAGCGTTTGCAGCGCATGGGGCAGGCACACCTGCCGCTTCGTACATGGATCATAGCCAAGAGCAACTGCAGTGCAATGACTCAAATCAAGCGACCACGCCTCTGATCAACAGGCACAACGGCACCTGATTATCTTACCTGCAGCAGTGCCAGCAGCGTGTGCAGCGCATGGGGCACTCTGCCGATGCACTGCATCGATTTGTCGGCCAGTCAAACCTAGGTGTAGCAGCATGCATACATGTATGCCATATGGCACTCAGCAGGGCCGTCCTGCTCTTACCTGCAGCAGTGCCAGCAGCGTGTGCAGCGCATGGGGCAGGCAGCCCGGCACCTCGCAGGCGCGTGCAGTGACCAGCTGCAGGTACTGTGCTGATGTCAGCAGGCTGCGCGACTTGACGTGCAGCAGCACCAGCGCCTGCAGCCGGAAAAACGCAGCACAGGCAAAGCACAACGTCTGTGATAGAGTGACTGCGCTGACGTCAGCAGGCTGCGCGACTTGACATGCAGCAGCACCAGCGCCTGCAAGCATAGCGACAAAAGACAGCCCAGTAGTAGAACTGAAGGATGATATCAATGTTTATGGCTGCGCTGATGTCAGCAGGCTGCGCGACTTGACATGCAGCAGCAGCGGCAGCCGCGGAATCAGGCACAGCTTCAGCTGGCGGCTGAAATATGGACACGACAACACACCAGTGCAGCATTTTGCTATGACCGCACGGCAACAGCACATGAACAGGTCTGCATTCACAACAGATATTGGGGTGGTGCTTGTCACGTAACATATTACAAATGTTTGACAAACGTCAGCGGGATGCAGTGACCGGTGCTGCACGTGCTGCCGCTAACACACCAGCTGCAAGGAAGCCATGTTGCTGAATCAGCAAACGAACCAACCTGCAGCACTCGGTACGCCTCTCGTAGCTCGTCACTGCTAGCAGCAGCAGGCGCGTGGCCGGCTGGGTAGCGCCCCACTGACTCCAGCAACGCACTCTGCTCTGCGCTACTCAGCTGGCTGCTGCTGCTGCCGCTGCCGCCAGTTGCTGCTGCTGCTGCTGTTATACTTGGCAGCGGTGGCAGCGTTGGTGCTGGGGGAGTTGATGGTATGAGGTCCCTGTCCATTGTGCTGAGGATCACCTCTAGAACTGCAGAGCAGAGTGAAGGCCAAAAGGCAAACAGCTGGCTGTTACTTGCAGAGCTCAGCGTGCCAAGGCTCCAAAACAAAAGAAAGGCAGGGTGCTAGAGATGTGGATGGCGCCATGCTCCATGGGTTCGAGCAGAACATACTCTTGCACATCACGCGTGTGTTGAACACTGCCTGAGCTGTGTATCGTCACTGCCACCATCAACTGCTACAACGCTGCTGCTGCTGCTGCTGGCACCCAAACAGATGGGGAAATGAAGCGGATCCAGGCACCCACCTTGGCTGTAAAGTGACTGCAGCACAGCAGCAAGTGCTGGGCCAGCCTGCAGGCCCTGCTGCTGCAGCAGCATGAATTATAATCTGATACGGTTCAGCCACACCAGGCACCCACCTTGGCTGTAGGTCGACTGCACCACAGCAGCGAGTGCCTGGCCATCCTCTAGGCTCTGCTGCTGCAGCAGCTTGACTGATAGTCTGATACGGTTCAGCCAACTCAGGCGCTCACCTTGGCTGTAGGTCGACTGCAGCACGGCAGCGAGTGCCTGGCCATCCTCTAGGCCCTGCTGCTGCAGCAGCTTGACTTATACTCTGATGCAGTTCAGCCAACTCAGGCGCTCACCTTGGCTGTAGGTCGACTGCAGCACGGCAGCGAGTGCCTGGCCATCCTCTAGGCCCTGCTGCTGCAGCAGCTTGACTGATAGTCTGATACGGTTCAGCCAATCCAGGCACCCACCTTGGCTGTAGGTTGACTCCAGCACAGCAGCGAGTGCCTGGCCATCCTCTACGCCCTGCTGCTGCAGCAGCTTGACTTATACTCTGATGCAGTTCAGCCAACTCAGGCGCTCACCTTGGCTGTAGGTTGACTCCAGCACAGCAGCAAGTGCCTGGCCATCTTCCAGGCCAGCTGTCAGCACCTCTGCAACGCACCGCAGCCCGCAGGCTCGCAGCCAGCTGAACGGCTGGCTGGCTGCAGCAACAGAACATCAACAGCAGAAGACAGACATGTCAACGAGCGCATGGCTGTGTACAGCAGCACGCGGCAAGTTCTGCTGCTGCTGTCGCTTTTGACGTCTGACATACCCAAAACAGCATCAGCCTGAACTTCTTGGCGCTGCACATAGAACTGTGTGGAGCACCTGCTGCTGCTGCTACTGTTCTGCTGCAACGCACCTTGCCTGCATCCTGCAAGAATCTTGTGTGTCAGCTGGTGCACATGCTGCCGCCTGCAGGCAGAAAAACATTTGCTTAGAGGCAATGCATACAAGTGCGGCTCCAGCCACCTTACTACAGCTTGGTGCCTGCATTTCCTTGTGTTTGATTGACTGCGACGTTTGCCAAAGGGACACGGTGTCCCCATGACGCACCGCATGATTTGTCACTGAACTTTAGTGGAGATTGTTGCATGTGCATACATAACTCATCTGGCTTGCTTACATGATGTGTGAACATGCTTGATGACGTGCTTGTGCGCTGCTGCGTTGCTGTTTCTCACCGTTCGATGTCATCCACTCCCACAGCAGCTGCTGCATGTGCCTGCTGCTCTGAGAGCCTGTACAGTTGTATCATGCCGCTGCTACTGTTAAAATATCTACTATTATGAAAGACAACAGAGCAGTCTTCAGTGAAAACCCTGTTCGGGCTTGATCAGTGTGTTGCAGCGCTGCTAGCAGCGCTGATGTTGCATTCTTGATGCAGGCGCAGCACCAAGGTCCAAGCAACGGGGAAGAAGACAGCTATACCCAGCTATATCCAGCTGTAGCAGGAGGTCCGCCCGATATTGTTGGTGCTTTAAGGTGATGGCCTGAGCAGCAGTGCTGTACAGTGCTGTCCTGGCTAGGGCTATTCGGGCCGGCAAGGCGGCGCGTGTAGGGCTGAAGTAACAACACTTGAACGTATGTAGGTGGCATCTAGACATGCGCGCACTTGCATGTAATCCAGGAAATCAAACTCTGGTTGTCAGTGACGTTGTCCAACTTTGCAGACAAGTTCCGTAAAGCATCCCAAACCCAATCGTAACTTTGATCTTTCATTCCGAAGACACTCAAGGACGCAAGCAGCATCATTGCGCCATGCTGCTGCGCTCGCGCAGTAATGTCGCTTGCAGCCGGGCCTCTCGTGGCCTGGCTCCAGTGAGACTACATGCTTTCCGTTCCGTTACTTCTCAGACGTTTGAGATGAGCTCTGCATCAGTTGGCTTACGCCAACGACAGCTCAGCAGCACCAACAGCAGTAGCAGTGCCAGCCCTGCACTTGGACGATCAAGGCGGGCACTAACCGTGCGGGCTTCAACACCCGCAAAATATGCTGCTCCGACTGCTGACCGTCTTGTGTTGGATGTGGGAGGCCAGCAGGTGTGGTTGACGTGGATACGCGTACCTCAAATCATAAGCAAACACCTGTCAGTGGTGATGCAGCAGCAACAGCATCGGCTTCAAAGCACTGATAACTCCTGAGGTGCCTTTACATGGATTCAGTTTGCGTTATCTTGAATATCACTGTTGTGCTTTACTTTGCCTGCTGACACTTCTTGTTGCCTGCAGGTTGTCCTGGAAACTGGGGAGATAGGCAGGCAGGCAAACGGAGCAGTCATGGCTACAATGGGAGAGACGGTAAGCACCACCAGCAGCAGCAGCTGCTTGCAGGACAGGCAGTTGTGGAAGCATTTAACACCAGTAGGCATGAATCAGCAGCGGCGACAGTAGGCGGGCAGTCGTCAGTCGCACCAGTAGTGCGCAGGTAGCTGCTGAGGGCCGCGGTTGTGGTCAGCTTGCAGCTGCAAACACTCTGGCAGCCGCAACATCCTCATTGGTGCTGCTGTTACTTGAATTAGTGAATGAGCTACACGTGGTAGTTACGGAATAGTGTATGTGGGTGACGACGATGAAACCCCATGCGGCGTAACGCCTCCCGCAGTTGCTGTTGCATATCGTTACGTCACGCAGCAGACCCTGCAGGACGCCCGATGCACGTGCCAGCACATATCACATTTGCAACGGCTGCTCAAGCCAAGCCAGCAGTGAGCAGAAGCAGTGGCGGTGTCAGTAGCCGGCACAAACAGCAGCTCTAAACATGCAGCAGCACGCTTACATCTGACCATGCAGTACACTTGCGACAATTTGTTGGCTGCACATGCCTGTGAGAAGCAGGCACGAAAGGAATTTCCAAACATGCAGCAGCTTGCTTACATCTGACCATGCAGTACACCTGCAACAATTTGTTGGCTGCACATGCCTGTGAGAAGCAGGCACTAAAGGAATTTCCAAACATGCAGCAGCTTGCTTACATCTGACCATGCAGTACACCTGCAACACTTTGTTGGCTGCACATGCCTGTGAGAAGCAGGCGCAAAAGGAATTTCCAAACATGTAGCAGCTTGCTTACAACTGACCACGGACTGCACTGCGACACTGTGTTGCTGCAGGTGCTGTACGCCTGCAGTACACGTGCGACACTTGGTGTCTTTTTGGTTGCAGACGCCTGCAGTACACCAGCGACTCTTTGTGTCTTGTTGGTTGCGCATGCCTGCAGGTGCTGTACGCCACGGCCTGCTGTGGTGACAAGCCGCAGCAGCACGCTGACACACAACCTTGCAGTACACTTGCGACACTTTGTTGACCTTCGTTCACACTGTGTTGCTGCAGGTGCTCTACGCCACGGCCTGCTGTGGTGACAAGCCGCAGGGTGACGGCTCCTTTGTGCCGCTGTCGGTGCACTACCAGGAGCGCTTCAGCGCAGCTGGCAAGACAAGGTGGGACCCGCATTCGCACGCATCAACTTCACATGTACCCTTGATCAGTTCCTAGCTGCCGCATCCATGCAAGAGCAGATTTACTTGCGCCTGACTCACCCTTGGAGTGGCTGCCGGCTGCCGTCGCTTCCAGCGTAAATGGACTGAAGCTTATTGAAATGTCTGCGTCGCATCCTTGCTTTCTGTCATATCCATGTCTATTCTCATGTACTTGTTCATGTCAATGTTCAAAGTTGCTTGGGAAGCCTGACTCGCGTTTGTGCTTTCTGTCATGTGCCTATGCAGCGACTCGAACCTCAAGCGCGAGAGCCGGCCGCGTGACATGATTACATTAGGCCTGCATCAAAACTGGCTCAAGCCTGACGTGTGTTCGTTCTGTCATGACCCTGCGCAGCGGCTCCTACCTCAAGCGCGAGGGGCGGCCGCGTGACGTAATCAATGCTAATGTGACTCGAGAATTGTCCGTGTCGCATACGTGCTTTCATGTCCATGCAATGGTGCTGATGAATGATGTTAATGATGTCATGCACCCGTGCAGCGGCTCCTACCTGAAGCGCGAGGGGCGCCCCCGTGACGATGACGTGCTGGTGGCGCGGCTCGTGGACAGGCCGCTGCGGCCCATGCTGGAGAAGGGCTGGTGCAATGAGACGCAGGTCAGGGGGGGGCAAGCTGCAACAAACAAAGGGGTTGGTACTGTACACAGCAGCTGCTGGTATGGCGGCAGCTGGGGAAGCGTGGCAGTCAGTGCAGCTGCACTGCGGAGTTGGGTTTGCGTTTGCAAGTCGCATGCGCACATTCTCTGTGGTATTTTGCTGTGGTCTTTTGCTGATGAAAAATTGGGATTGTGTCACAAAAATGAGTGACAATGCTGCGGCCCATGCTGGAGAAGGGCTCGTGCAATGAGACGCAGGTGGGGATGCGACACAGGCATGGGTACACAAAACAATGAACGCTAGCTGCAGAATGCTGTGTTTGTGTTTGCAACTGGCATGTGCACATGCTTTATCATGGTCTTTTGCTGCTGAAAATTTGGAAAATGTCACAAAAGTGAGTGACGACGCTATATTCAGAGCTGCTGCACCCTGCCTGCCCGATCTTGCCTGCTGCAAAATGCACCTGCTCTTAGGTGCTGGAGTGGGTGATGTCATACGACGGTGTCAATCAGCCAGAGCCTCTTGCCATCACAGCAGCAGGAGCAGCACTGCTCATATCAGGTGGGTGCCTCAAGGCTTGGCATAGGATATACTGAGTGTGTGTGATGCTTTGCACGAGTCAAAAAGGTGTTTGACCTATTGTCTGTTAGGGTCTGTTAGGGTCATGAACACACATGCCATGTTAAAGACCAAAAATTTTCTGTGTCAAGGGTGCACGGCTCCTCTACGCATGCCACACAGCAGGGACCGCATATCGTAGCTATGCTGCTGCACGTTGCTGCCACTTTCGCAGACATCCCGCTCACAAAGGCTGTGGCAGGCGTGCGCGTCGGTTACATCCCCTCTGCTGGCTTCATCATCAACCCCAGCGCCGCACAGATGGCGCAGAGCCAGCTGGACCTGTTGATGGCAGGTACTGCTGAAGCAGTGCTGATGATTGAAGGGTTTTGTGATTGGCTCACAGAGGAAGAAATGCTGGAGGTACGGCTGCTGATTTGTTGTAACCTACCGTTTGCTGTAGGTTTCAAAAAATCATCCGCTTTTGTCTTATGCTGCTGTTGGTTCAAGTGTTGCAAAGGTGTCTACAGAACATGGTGGTTGGTTGACATGTTGTTCAGAGCCAGGTGGACCTGCTCATGGCTGGCACTGCTGAGGCGTGTGATTGGCTGACAGAGGAGGAGATGCTTGAGGTGCGGCTGCTGGGATTCTTATGTATGTATTGCTGGAGGTTGCCGCATCTGCCCATGTCCGGCACTGCTGAGGCGGTGCTGATGATTGAGGGCTTCTGTAATTGGCTGACAGAAGAAGAAATGCTGGAGGTGCGGCTGTGGCGGTGCTTTTGCTGCTGTTGTCCAAACAAGTGCTGCACAAACGTGTTATACATGTTGGGTTTGTTGCTCAAAGTCAGCTGCTTGCGTATTGCTTCTCCTACATTGTTGACTTCCATATTGCTGCAGGCGGTTGCTGCTGGCCAGGCAGCAATCAGCTCCATGTGCAGGCGGCCCACAGCGTGGTATCTCGTTTCTCATGCAGCCTGCTGACATGCTGCTTTCGGCCACACTCTTGGCGTCATGTCATGCTGCTGGCTGTTGCTGCTGGCAAGGCAGCGATCAGTTCCTTGTGCAAGCAGCTCACAAGCCTTGAATTCAAATCATTGATGGAGTCTGCTGACATGCTGCATTCTTGCTGCCTTGTTCTGCTGCAGGCTGTTGCTGCTGGTCAGGCAGCGATCAGTTCCATGTGCAAGCAGCTCACAGCGTGGGCAGCCAAGGTGGGCAAGCCCAAGCGCACTGAGAGAGTGCTGCCCCCTGCCGGCCTGAAGGAGGCTCTTTCGGAGCTAGCTGCCGCCCAGCTGCAGCAGGCATACAGGTGCGTTGGTGTTGTTCTCTGCGTGAAGCTGTATTCAAATGGCTTTCCTTGTCTTATGTTTCAGAGCATGTGCACATAGCAGAAAGGGTGGGCAAGCCCAAGCGCACTGAGAGAGTGCTGCCCCTTGCTAGCCTGAAGGAGGCTCTCACAGAGCTGGCTGCAGCTCAGCTGCAGCAGGCATACAGGTGCGGTGTTGTCATTGTCTTCTCGTAGCTGCAAACATATGGCTTTTTTTGTGCCATGCATGTGCCCTTAGCAGAAGGGGCGGGGCCCTAGGGGAGTCCTGGCTAGAGCTATAGCTCTAGGGTTGCTACCAAAAGCCCTGCCTCAACGTCTGCTGTTGCTTTCTTGATTCTGCAGGGCTGGTGGGGGCAAGGAGGAGCGAGGCAGTGCTGTGTCAGCCATCCAGGCGCAGGCGTTTGCAGTGCTCAAGGGAGAGCAGTACGCAAGCCGCTGGCCAAATCTTGACGACCTGACGCTTCAGCTGGCGTGGAAGTCTGTTGAGAGTGGCGTGATGCGGCAGCTGGTGCTCCGGGAGGGTGTTCGCGCAGATGGCCGCAGCGTGACTGACATCCGGCCCATCACATCACGCGCAGGCGTGCTGCCACGCACACATGGCAGCTCACTCTTCACACGCGGTGAAACACAGGTGGGTAGGGTTTGTGGACATGGGTTCTTGTGGATCCGAGGTTGTGGTGATTTGGGGGTTTCACATTGTGCAGATCTGCGTGCTGCCATGCACCATCAGCAGCTCACACCTCACCCACAATGAAAGACAGGTAGGGTTTTGGGACGTGGATTCTTTTGGATCCGAGGTTGTGGGGGTCCAGCTGTTCGAACGCAGTGAAACACAGGTGGGAAGGTATCCATTGTGCTGCTGCTGCATTGTTGTTGCTGCTGCTTGCACTACTTTCGCTCCTGCTGTCTGCAGTGTCGACGCTGCGCATATGGTGTATTATAGCCACTCTGAACAACAGCTAAATAACGTATGCCGCTGCCTCTAAGGAGTGCTGTTCAGCCGCGCTGCAGCTGCTGGTGTCGCTGCTCTGCTCAGTGTCTTGCTGTAGTGACGCTCTTGCTCACTGGCATGTATTGTCGCTGCTGCTCAATGTCTTGTTGGTGCTGTGCAGGCGCTGTGTGTGGCCACACTAGGCAGCGACTCAGATGCTCAGCGCATTGACAGCATCAGAGACGCAGTAGACAGCTCCACGGACGAGGACAGCAGCAGCAGCAGCAGCAGCGACAGCAAGGCAGCAGGCGTGCTTGAGCGCTTCTACCTGCAGTACTTTTTCCCGCCCAGTAGCGTGGGAGAATGCGGCAGGGTGGGGCCAGCGGGTGCGGCGCTGTTGTTGACCGCTTTGTTTGACCGATTTTGTGGCTGAGTTTGAGCGCTTTTACCTGCAGACTTTTCCACCGAGTAGCGTGGGAGAGTGCGGCAGGGTGGGACCAGCAGGTGCGGCGCTTTGTGTGGTCGAGTTGCAGTATGGTCACTGTGGCATTGCCTGTATGTTTTGGTTTTAGCAGCAGCAAATGCACCTGCATATGTATCTGACAGGCATTTAGGCTGTGTACTGCTGACTACATATTCTGTGATCGGCCGCCCGCAATGCCCAACATGCATTCACCTCTCCCCACAACCTTTTCTTGATATTCTGCATACTGCAAACACCTCGCTCGTTCTTGGCTTGTTCCTGCAGGTCGCCGCGAGCTAGGTCACGGGGAGCTTGCGCAGCGTTCGCTGGCCCCCGCAGTGCCCCCCTCCATCGCTTGTCACTAATCACCCTGCATATACTGCTCGTTCTTTGCTCGTTCCTGCAGGCCGCCGCGAGCTAGGTCACAGGGGGCTTGCGCAGCATGAACCTTTCACGAAAACTCTCTATGTGTGTTGCTGAAGGCATATCCATCAGGTGCCACACTGCCTGACATACACTCAATCTCCCCCACATCCAACGGTTGACACTTCACACCCTGCAAACACCTGCTGTCTGTCCCACATCTAACGACGGACACTCAACACCCTGCAAACACCTGCTGGCTGTCCCACATCTAACGACGGACACTCAGCACCCTGCAAACACCTGCTGGCTGTCCCACATCTAACGACGGACACTCAACACCCTGCAAACACCTGCTGGCTGTTGCAGGTCGCCGCGAGCTAGGTCACGGGGAGCTTGCGCAGCGTGCGCTGGCCCCCGCTGTGCCCCCGCAGCAGCTGTTCCCGTACGTGGTGCGCGTGGAGAGCCACATCACGGAGAGCAACGGCAGCAGCAGCATGGCCAGTGTGTGCGGCGGCTGCTTAGCTATGCTCGACGCAGGTGGGTTTGGATGCTGCAAGCATGAACCATGCGTGTTGTTTGTGGCTGTGCACTTTCATTCAGAATGCACCACTGCGCTCCCTTGTTGCGTCTGCTGCTGTGCGGAAAAGGGCTTTGCAACCCAAATACACACACCACACAACCAGTAGTTCTGCAGAGGACAGGCGGCTCGACAGACATGTGCCCCAGCTGAGTTGCTTACAACTTCTTCGCCCCAAGATGTGTCACACTACTGTTGAGACTATGCATTGCGCTGCAGGTGTGCCTCTTATGGATCCGCTTGTGCCGATGCGGGGCACCCCTGCCTGTATGCCGCCCACACTCACCGGATACTCTGGCTAACTTGTATTTTGTGCTGTGTTTTTGTTACTTTGCAGGTGTGCCTTTGACAGACCCTGTTGCTGGCATTGCCATGGGGCTTATCCTAGAGCCAGATGGCAGCTACGTGGTGCTGTCGGACATCCAGGGCAGCGAAGATTCACTGGGTGACATGGATTTCAAGGTGCCAAGTTCAGCTTGTCGCAAGAAGTTCACACTGTGAAGTTTGTGTGTGGGGACTAGTGGTGCTGTCGGACATCCAGGGCAGCGAAGATTCACTGGGTGACATGGATTTCAAGGTGCCAAGTTCAGCTTGTCGCAAAAAGTTCACACTGAAGTTGTGTGTGGGGACTATGGTGCTGTCGGACATCCAGGGCAGCGAAGATTCACTGGGTGACATGGATTTCAGCCAAGTTCAGCTTGTCGCAAGAAGTTCACACTGTGAAGTTTGTGTGTGGGGACTAGTGGTGCTGTCGGACATCCAGGGCAGCGAAGATTCACTGGGTGACATGGATTTCAAGGTGCCAAGTTCAGCTTGTCGCAAGAAGTTCACACTGTGAAGTTTGTGTGTGGGGACTAGTGGTGCTGTCGACATCCAGGGCATTGTTGAAGTTGTCGCTTACGTCCATGTGTGTGTGCTGATGTTGGCTGATCTGTTGCCGCTGATGTTGCTGCTGCTGCTGCTGCATCTGCTGCTGCTGCTGCTGCTGCAGGTTGCTGGCAGTGCGCGCGGTGTGAGTGCGTTCCAGATGGACATCAAAGTGGAGGGCATCACACTCGACATCATGCGCCAGGTGGGGAACCAAAGCTCTCTGTCTCTGGCTGAGGTTTGCAGCACCAACTACATCACACATATATAATCTAAGGCTTAGATTGTGTGTTTGCTTCTGGACATCAAAGTGGAGGGCATCACGCTCGACATCATGCACCAGGTGGGACACTAAAGCTCTCTGTCTCTGGCTGGGTGTCAAAGTGCTGGCAATGTCACAATTTTTGGTATGTGCATATGCTTGTCAGACGTGAAAGTGGAGGGCATCACGCTCGACATCATGCGCCAGGTGAGACACTAAAGCTTCCTGTCTCTGGCAGGGTGCCGGCAACGTCATGATATGGATTATTTGAATGCTTGTAGACATCAAAGTGGAGGGCATCACGCTGGACATGATGCGGCAGGTGGGACAACAAGCCTTGGACTTTGCAGTGCTGGCCATGCTGTTACAACGTGTTTCGTGACATGCTGGTATAACAGTGACATCAAGGGTGAGGGCATCACATCACTGGACATCATGTGGCAGGTGAGCATCTGTCTTTGGACGGGGGTTGCAGCGCCGGCCATGTCGCTACAACATATGTTTTGTGTTGTGTATTTGCTTGTTTAGCCTACAATACATTGATGTGACATCGAAGTGGTTGACCTTGCAGGTGCTGACGCTGGCGCAGGCTGCATCTGGCTGTGCACACATCCTTCATGAGAAGCAGGCCTGCAGGTCCCCACCCGCCCACCGACTGCCCGTTGTCACTCGTCTGCTGACACTATACGTGCTTGTTACATCTGCTGCATCTTGCAGGCACTGGCGCAGGCTGCCGCTGGCCGCGCTCATATCCTGCAAGAGATGCAGGCCTGCAGCCCGCCACCCGCGCGCTCCCTCAGCAGATGGGCGCCCAAGGTGGCCATGCTCAGCGTGCCTCCTGAGAAGCTTGGCATGCTCATTGGTCCGGTGAGTGGGCGTGCTTTGGCTTGCTGCGTTTGTTGTGCCTGCTGCCTTTTGTCAATGGGCCTTGTGTGTTGCAATGCTCAGCATGCCTGCTGAGAAGCTGGGCATGCTCATCGGTCCGGTAAGTGTGCATGCTGTTGATAGTCCTAAACCAGGTACGCGTAGGCCGTTCGTCATCTTAGATGGCATGCACCACACAAGGTGAACGCAGAATAGCATTGACTATATGTTCTTGCGCCTACCCCCTTCCTGAATGGGCCTTGTGTGTTGCAAGCTTGCCTGCTGAGAAGCTGGGCATGCTCATTGGGCTGGTGAGCTTGCTTGCGTTTGGCAATCGGCATTGTTTGGCTGTCATCTGGCTGAATGTGCTCGTCTTCGCTTGTGCTGCACGCTGCCGTGAAACTGTTTACAGCGGGTGTTGAGCATGCTGGTGCACTCTTGAAGAACAGTGACAGAAGCCCAACGCTTGCTGCTGCTGCTGCTGCTGCTGTTGCTGCTGCAGGGTGGCAAGACCATCAAGGGCATCATTGCAGCGTCAGGCGCAGCCGACATCGTAATCAACAACAGCGGCAGCATACAGGTGTGCTGTACAAACTGCAAACCTGCCGACCATAAGCACCCTTATGCTTGGATCACGTTTATCATGGTGATGCTAGCCGCTACTGCTGTGCTGCAGCAGCTCTACTGTGCGCATTCAAATCGTCCGCCTGCTCATTTGATGTCACCGCATGGCGTCTTGCACTCAGCATGTTGCTTCCACTGTGATGACACAGCATACCCTCTCTACACTTCTACGCATGTCCTCATCCACATTCCTCACCTTTTTATGTTGACGCTGCATCCCCCTCACACATGGACCTGCACTTCACCCAATTGGCTCGATTGGCCCGATTCGTATCACATCCGAAATTTGGCTGCAGATTGTGGCACCCACCGAGGCCGCGCTGAGCGCCGCGCGTGAGCTGATCTCGCTGCAGCTTGACGAGCTGCCAGTGGGCACCATCCTGCGACAGCGCCGAGTGGACAGCGTAACGCTGTTTGGCGTGTTTGTGGAGCTGGCGCCTGGCAAGAGTGGCCTGGTGCACCTGAGCGAGCTTGCAGAGGAGGGCACGCCGACAGAGGTGCCGCCAGAGTGGAAGGTGGGTGATGTTATATTGTTACATTGGTTGTTATACACGGTCAGCTGCTGGTTGAGTTGTTGGGTATCTCCTCTTCTGTCTGCATGCAAATTGCGCGTTATTTTTGCGAGAACATGACAGGTACATGTCATCGGGGAACCGCAATTATTTGTGAGCAAACACACTCCCTGACATCAGCTTACTCTTGCTGCTTGCAGGTCGGCTCGCTGATGGATGTCATGTTCATCGGCGCCACAGCAGACGGCAAGACGCGCCTCTCACACAAGGGCGTGTTACTAACAGACGCCGGCAAACCCTACACCTGGGCGGGACCCGTCACCAGGGAACGGGACAGCAGCAGCAGGGACAGCAGCAGAGATAGCCGGCCCGGCAGCAGCGGCGGCAGCAGCAGCAATGGCGGTGGCAGCAGGTGGTATAATGGCCCTGGGGGAGATGGGGATGCGCAGCAGCCTCGGACGCCAAGGCGTGATGGTGAGGCAGCAGGCAGCTTTGCAGGTGGTGGGGGTGGTGGGCGCGGCAGGGGCGGGGGTAGGGCCGGAGGCAGGGGCAGGGGTAGGAGCGCTGAGTAAGGCAGCTGCGAGACTGCAGAGCTGCAGATAATATCTGCACACCGGTTGTCCACCAAAACGGCTTCTGCAAGGCTTGCAAGGCTGAGGTGTTGTTGATATCTTCACGCAAGGTGCTTGCGTGCCTTGTGACCCCGTTGCAACAATTGTTGCGTGTATGCGCCTATTTGTGCTGATGCCACGCAACCCAGTGTCTCTGCCAGAGTCGAGTCGGCGACCATCCACAGTTTGCAGTCGACAGGCCTTCAAGGCCAGTGGCCAATCTCGACAAGGCACCTGTCAGAGAGCTGTTCTGGGGTGGTAGGTGATCTTGGCGGGAGATTTAGTTGAAGGCCCCATTGGTACTTATTACAATTGATTACCAGAAGCCGATCTGCACTGAAGATGATTCGCCGGGTCATTGCACCAATGTGAATCATTGCGACAGCATCACAGTGTGATGTGAACGATGCGTGTGTACCCGGTGTCCAAGCCCTGGACGGAGTCCGTCTATATCATTCTTTAACATGAAATGATGACACGGCACGGATTGCGCCAGAGTTACCCTCTGCTGCGCTGTACTGCGAACAAAGCCACCAGTACAAACCAACAACAGTTTGATGGCCTTCAAATCTACTTACACAAACTGACAGGTAGAGAAGCATACCGCCAGGGGTCAGCACAGACTATGCTGCAATCCAACGCAACAGTCAGCCTGCCTCAGAGGCTCTGCACATGGCTACTACCAACAGTGAATACGATTATGCTAGCTCTCCATCACATACAGAGCCAGCTGTGACGCGCCATGCGCCACATCCTCCCTCATCTGCAATACGCTGTGACGGAATTGCTTAGCGCACTCAACCCCCCTTTTAAAACTAGCCAGAACAGGGGGGGGGGCAAAAAAAGCTGACATACACTGCCGCTGCCTTTTCTACTTCTGCTTCAGGTAATTACTCAAGATATCGAAATGCGTGCATGCGCAGCTCTCTACTTGATGCTCCCTGGACGCAGAAGGGTTGGTGCCCCGGAAGCTCCTGGATCTGGACAGCTATGATCTACTTGGTCAGCATTGACAGTCAGCGGCACATTACAGTGGGTCAGGCCAGCCTTGCTTGCGTGTGCAGCCTTGCGTGAGTGAGCAGCCTTGCATACAGGGGAAGGGTGTCACTGCATGCCTTGCTGCTTGGGTGCTGCTATTACTTTTACATACACCATGCTGAAAAAGTGCCCTGGCCCCGCAGGCGCCCAACCCCCCCAGGGAGGCCCTCGGCATGTGTCATATAACCAAATAACATAACATAGTGCACGTTATGCCTTTTGTAAGCCCCTAAAGACATCATCCGGTGCAAAACAGGTGCCTGGTCTGTGACAGCAGGAGGTGCGCCGCGCACGGTTTGAACCAAGGAGTAGGCACTCTTTTTGCCGTGAGTGCGCCAAGCTGCGGGGCGTCATGGTTAGGCCCCAATGTGGCACTATAGCCCCTATACTAAAGGGGATCTGCTCAAGAAGCTGTAGAATGACTTATCTGAACATATCATATCAGCCTGCGCTGGCTGCGCAACCAGAAAGTGCTCCAGAAAAAAAGTTGAGAAAAAAGTGCGAACCCCAGCCGACCCTGTCAGACCCCCCCTTCCCCCCCCTCTGCAAGGTCCATAACTTTCTTTCTAGAACTGCCAATATATAGATATATATGTATATAAATATGCTCATAGATGCAGGAGCCCCCCGGGCAGAATGCACTCATCCTGGTGTAGATTTAAGTTGTTGGCGGGTCAGGGGGGTTTATTTGCATGTGAAGCTGGTGTGTATCATTGCAAAGAAGTTCTTCCACATCAACACACAGAACACCTGTGATGCAAATATCCTTTAAATATCCTGTAGCGTCTACACCATTGCTAGCACGCACTGTCTGGTGCACGTGCGCTGCTGCAGGGGGCCTCAGCAGCGCTGCACATGTTAACTCTGAGCTGAGTCAGCTTACATAAGCATACTAATAGTACTGTATAGTATATAGTATGGCCACTGCTGCTGCTGCCGCTGCTGCTGCTGCTGCTGACGACACAAACGCCTTGCTTGTCACCAGTAACTAGTGTCTGCGTATCCCTAAAAGAGCCTGTGGGGCGCCTTCCCTGGAAGGCGCCCCACAGGCATGCTATTGCAGGATCTGCGTGCACAGCACTAGTTGCAAGTACTGCTGCTGGTGCTCTCGGCCAGCAGGAGCTCTTGCCACAGCTGCGACGCATGCTGACGAGCCCACGCAACAGTAGGTTCTCATGTTTGTGTCTGCTGCCGAATTTACAGCGCGTGACCTACAGCGGGCTTCACGTCGCTCAACGACAGCACCAGTGGTTTGAAGGCGCAGAGGCTGCTGCAAAGCCGTATAATGGTTACGAATCATAATTGGAAAGTATTCGCGTAGCAAACTAAGCAAGCTGGTGCTCAATCCTGGTCATCTTCAAAAAGTGCCGAAACCTCACGCAAGAAGCAGCTCCTGCTGGTGGCGCTTGCACGCAGCAGCGCGCACAGGCGCCAAGCACACAACACTAGGTTGTCAGCGGCACCGGAGCTGCTGTTGCAGACACCGCAAATCCTGCCTGCGACCTGCCTATATGATACGGCCGTCAATTCTGCGATTTCCTCGCAAGTACGTGGATTGCCTGCGCAGCAGGCATTGCCAAGCAATTTGCTATGATCTAAGGAACGTTTGTAAACTTATGTCTGCGAGCTGCGAAGCAGCCACAGAAATGACACTCCGAGCTGGAACTGCTCCCTGAGACAGAAAATACTGTCGCTGCATCGATGTACCGCAGCAGATTTACCGATTACTGCTGCTATGCAGTTGCATTTACTGGTGCTGCTGGAAAACAAAAAGCAATTATTCGCCATGATCGAAATCACCGGAGTAAGCTTATCCCCCGGCGGGCAATCATTGTGCGAAGTTTCAGGCCGAAGTCCGGGATGGTGCCGGGAGCTGAGATTCTGCCCCCCCCCTGGCCAGAACATGAAACCATCATGCTGCAAAATGCAGCCACGAATGAGCCAGCTGCAGATCAGAACAACGCCTCAAAAGCAAAGGATTTGTCTGTCACTGTGCCCCAACGTTGATGCATCGCTAGCTCTCTACTACATACAGCGCCAGCTGTGATGCGCCATGTGCCACATCCTCCCTCAACTGTGCAACAGTAGACACCACCAGCACACCAGATGCCTCGCTAGCGCCCTCTGCTGCTGCTGCTGCTGCTGCTTGCGGCTCTGACGCCTCTGCTGTGGCTGCTGCTGCTGCATTGCCGCCGCTGCTGCTGCCTGCCCTGCTGCTGGCGCTTGCGCGTGGTGCCAGCTGCACTGTGTGCTGCAAGGTGATCTTGTAGTGCTGCAGCGTCTGCTGGTCTTCTAGCACCTGCCCTGCAAAGATCAAGCGCTGATCCTCAGGCATCAAACCTGCAGCAGCAGAAGCAGCAGCAGCCTCGGCTCACGAAAGCAACGAGAAGCACTCCCTTTCACTGCAGCTGTTTCTGTTCAACTGGCACTTCACTGACGCACACATAACACAAGCACAACATCCACAAGATGCAACAGGCGAAACACATGAAACCACATCTAGCGTTGCGCTCATCCCACCTGTCTGCTGCTCCACCTGGCGCTTCACTTCCAGGATGCTGCTCCCCTGCAGCACCTGCACACTGAACGCCTGCCCAACCAGCGGCCGCACACTCAGCAACAGCGCACCAGCAGGCGCTGCTTCATATGCTGCCTCATCTCCCGCATCCTTCCGCTGCCTTCCCAGTGAACTTCCCGCCTCGATGCACTCTTCCAGGTCAGCCGCACTGAAGTTCACACCCAAATTCACACCCGAGTTCACACAAGAGTTCCCGGGAGCCCAGAGGCCTGCTGCAGCTGCCAGCTGGCGCCGAGGGAAGCTCGATGCTAAGCACCAAGCCCCAGGCTGAAGCAGCGGCATGCCAGGCAGTGAATACACCCAGTCAAGCACATCCGCAAAACTCTGCACGCCTGCAAACTGCCGCACGGCGTTGGAACCATCCGGCAGCCGCACGCGGATCGCCAGCGTTCTAGCGCTGCTTGCATCTGCCTCTTCACTGGCCCCTCCTGCATCCGCACCTCCTGCTGCTGCTGCTGCTGCTGCTTCTGGGGGCAGTGCACCTGCGAGTGCAGCTTTGAGCTTCTTCAGCAGTCCAGTGAGCTCCCGTTCCTTCTTCTTTTGTGCGTCAGCTGCTAGTGACGCCCTGAACTCCTCATCCTGCTGCTGTCGTACTGCCCTAGATGCGTCCAAGTCTGCCTGCTGCTGCGGCGTCAGCGCTGCTGGCACTGTTAAACTTGCTACACTAGGGTTTACTGACGAGCTGCCCGCAGGGGTTTGGGCACTTGAGGTATTTGGAATCACGATGGTTGTTGGCGTGTTGTTGGCGCCGTACGTTTGGATCATGGCCTGCTCCCATCGATCCCAGTGAGAGCTGGCAGCAGTAGCAGTTGCGTGATTTGTGGCAGCCTCTGCTGCTGCTTTGGCCGCTGCCTCCGCAGCAGCGGCAGCCCTCTGCAATAACAGCAGTGTAAACAACAAACATGCAGGCTGAGACGTGTGAACAATGTTGGAAAGTTGGCAGACAGATGCACTGAGAGCTGGCAGCTGCAGGGCGTGTGCGCTGCAGTGCTGGCAATGTGAAAGCAGCAGAAATCTAGCAGGAAAGCAAGGAGAGACACCTGGCCCCTGCATGCATCACTGCGCACGCAGGCCGTGTGCCGCTGCGGTTCACCATGCGTGATCTGGCAGCTGCAACATGCATGCGGCAGTGAGCTAGAAGCTATAGCACGTTCGCACTGCAGTGCAGACAGCACACCGCATGCACTTGACAGCACATGCGCTGGATAGTACACGCGCAAGGATACACTTGTACCGATTGCACCTAGCATTACAGCTAGCATCAGACAGACAGAGCGCGCTACCGTGCTTATGATAATATAACAGCTGCCCTGGCCACCCACCCTGGCCGCCCGCTCTGCCTCTTGCTGCTTTTGCAGCTCGCGTGCTGCTGCTGCTTTCTCATCGTGCTCTCTCTGCAGGGCCTCCAGTGCACGCCTCCTGCGCTCATCATGATCTGTGGGACTGGGCTGCTGCTGCCGTGCCTGCTGCTGCTGCTGGTTGGGCTCTCGCTGCTGCTGCACATCTGCTTGGTTGTCGGCTGCTTCAGCAGCAGCAGCTGCTGATGCAGCGGCCTGTCGCTCCTCTGCACTGAGAGGTTTCAGGGGTGGGAGCTCTGCAGGAATCAGCAAGGCAGAGATGCTGAGAATGCTGCTGTAAAAGATATGTATGCAAGATGCACGTTGTATTTGATACATAGTATGGTGATGATCACGGACACAGAACAAGGCTGACAAGATGTGTGCAGCAGCAGAAGATGCTGCATTAAATGGCGAGCAGCAGCTGTGGTGCAGCAACACTGCCTGCAAGCGACTGTGGCGTACCGGCTGGCTTCCAGCGGTACCGTGTCACGGCACATACAGCTGCTTGGCCTGCTTCAAAGGCAAAAGCGCCTGCTGTGATGATGAACAGCAGGTAGCCTGCAGCACCAATAGCACAGCAGCAGTGAGGAGAGTCTGTAGATGCCGCTACTGGCCTGAAACATGCAGATGTGTGTAAGATCAGCTACGTGATGTTCATGCGTACCCAGAATCAGCACCATCGGCTCGCCGGTCTTCATGCTGGCAGCATAGTCCAGTTGAGCCTGCACGTTCGCTGGCTCTTGCTGCAGGTCCGGGAAGCCGTAGTACTTAATGTACACTGAAGCGCCTACAGCGACTATGGCTAGGCCGATCGCCGCTTTGCTGAGCATGCTCTCTGCTGTGTCGGGGCCCCTGCTGAGCAGGCTATTTCTCTCCGTATCGCCGAGTGACTGCTCTTATTTCTGTTCTGCCGTGCATATCCAGCGGTTGTGATGCATATCGTAGCACAGTCCGCAGTACTGCGTGCTCTACATACCCACGTCCTCCACAAGCTTGTTGCTGCGGTGTGCCCTGAGCCCTGGCCATCTGACACCTAGGCAACTCCTGCAGGACCGTTCTGAACGCCGAAAAGCACTCTGCCACCAGCACAATCAAGACATTAATAGGCAAGTTACATGCAACGAGATGCAACAACTGACACCTGGCCTGCGTATGTAGCGATGCAGTGCCCAAGCTGCTGGGCTGCTACATCAAGCCATAAGCCGTGCGCACCATGATCAGGGTAGCAGCAAAAATCCAATGCTTGTAAGGACAGTACACCATCCGCCATGGAAAGAAACACCCGCAGACGTGAAACATGCGCCCAGCCCACGCATCCCACATCAATGATGATGCGAGTGCTGCCAAGAGAGTGCTAACAGCCACACCACATATCTTCATATCAAACTTGAATGTAGAGCAGCTGCTGCTGCCAATGCCATTATGACGCAGCAGCATGTGGAGCTAGCTAGCTAGCACGCGCACCACACCGAACACAACTTGGAACACTACTGCATGGCAAAAAGATGCAACTACAGTTGTGCAAGAAGCACACCTTGGCTGCATCAAGCAACCGCCACAGCCCTGATCTTAGCATGTGCTGCAGCATGCAGCGTACTCAACACAAAGGAGCTGCAGCGCGCGACTTGGCAACATACAGCATACACTAGTCATGTGCAACAGAGCCACTTGCGTTGAGCTCTCCCAGCTGATGTCGGGATGCATACCGTACCACGCAAGCACAAGCTGCTATCGCAACCATGCGAGTCAACCAGCATCAAACAGGCATCGCCGCAACCACCAGCTGCACAGCAATGTGCCGCACACCCTGCGAGCATGCTGCAGCGAGAACTGCATCATGACTACCACACTGAAGCGCCGGCCGTGATTCCTGCAAGCACGCTGCAGCATCTGCTTGCAGCATCTACTTGTAGAACTCAAACTCATCGCTGCTCTTCTTCACGTTGGCCTTGTAGCCCTTCTCAAAGTCCTTGGGCAGGATGACGTAACGGTTCTTGCGCACCGCGTGCATGCCCGCTTCCTGGCAGATGGCCGAGATCTCTGCTGCGCTGATCTTGTCTGGCCTGCTGACGTAATCCTCCAGGTCCACCTCGTCCCCTAGGTTCATCTTGTTTGTGCAGACCTGCGTCAGGCACAACAGAAGCAGGTAGAGCATTTGTGAATAGCGCGACTAATTGCAATCATTGGTTGTCTGGCCTGCTGACGTAATCCTCCAGGTCCACCTCGTCCACTAGGTTCATCTTGTTTGTGCATACCTGCATTGGGCAAAACATGGCGGCAGAAGCAGGTGCAGCATTTGTAAGGAAGCAATCAATGGTTGTCTGGCCGGCTGACGTAATCCTCCAGGTCCACCTCGTCCGCAAGATTCATCTTGTTTGTGCACACCTGCACACAGACACAACGCAGCGGCATCGGGTATCTTACTGTGCTGCTCTACACGCACACATACGATCTATGACCTCTGCCAGCAAACCTGTGAAGCCATGACGACTCGATGCCAGCCACCTAAGCTGCACCACAGATGCCCTCCTGACCACCACAGTCACAGACGTACAGCACGAGTACTGCATTTTGCTGCATCATCTCTGCAATTCGGGTATCCTGCAATGCTTCACAGCGCACCTGGAACACGAGGCGCTTCTGCCGCCTGTCTGGCAGCGGGAACTCAATCTTGCGGTCCAAGCGTCCGGGGCGCAGCAGCGCAGGGTCCAGCGTGTCTGCACGGTTGGTGGCCATGATCACCTGCAGCAGCAGCAGCAGCCGCAGACAATCATGAAGTGGTGTTTCAGCGCTGCCGAGTGTGTGCAAGTGGGCTGATTGATACAGAATGGATGCACGGGAGACGCCCTGCGATCGGGCAAGCTGGTAACATTCAGTGACAGACGAGTACAGGTTTCACTCGCTTGTCCAGAATGTCCCTGATGCATCTGCTGACTGTGCATCACAACACGAACAGCTCCATGCAAGTCAAACACACAGTCAAACATGCAGTAAAACACCGGTCAAACTCACCTTGACGTTGACCGTCTGGTCAAAGCCGTCCATCTGGTTGAGCAGCTCCATCAGAATACGCTGCACCTCCCTGTCTGCGCCGGTCTGCGCGTCAAATCGTGCTGTTGCGATAGCGTCCACTTCATCGATGAAGATGATGCTGGGAGCGTTCTCTTTAGCCAGCCGGAACACGTCGCGCACCATGCGGGGACCCTGCAAAGAGGACACACAAAGAGAAACAGACAAACCAACGGAAGAAGCAGATGCATCAAAAAAGGTGATGATGTCGATGATGAAGATGATGATGAAGATGGGTGCATTTCCATTGGCAAGAGAAGAACACGTCGTGCACCATAGGGGGATCCTGCCATGCAACAGATAGGGACAGGATGCATGGATGCAGCACAGCGGAATCGTATTGCTGCCTCACCAGACAAGCTCACCTCTCCAAGGTTTGCTGCTCTCATAACCTTCTACTGCTCAACCCCACAGTGCACTTGCCAACATCACGGCATATTCAACCGTCAGCAGGCAAGCTCACCTCTCCTAGGTACTTCTGCACGAATTCGCTGCCCACCACCCTGATGAAGGCAGCAGTGGTGTGGTGCGCGACTGCCTTGGCAAGCATGGTCTTGCCTGCAGCAGCAACAGCAGACAAGTGGGCGGTGAGCACTTCTATTTATACATGTTGCAGAAGTGGCAGGTGCATGCCAAGACACATACGCAGTGGCTGGAGACAGCTCGCGCGTACATTGCTCAATCTACAGCCAGATCTATTGCACCGTACATATGTTTGAAGGTCCGCAGAGCAGCACACAGCGCGCCGCGTCACTGCCCAGCTGCCACGACACTTCACTGCTGTCGCCGACATCCCACAGTAGTCCTGCAGTTTGCACTGGCGGTCCGATCTAACAGCAAGCCACGCCGGGCACAGAAGCACAAACGCTAGATGGAGCAAGCACCCCGCTGCAGCACACACACCTGTGCCTGGAGGCCGATACAGCAGCATGCCACGCGGCCAATCAATGCCCAGCTGCCTGTACAGGTCACTGCTATCACCCTCCCACACACACTAGCACTGCCATTGACACTGGTGGTCCAATAACACCAAACCAAGCTGGGTACTGTACAACAGCACGCAACACATGCTGCACACGCTCACACAAGCCCCTGCAGCACACACACCTGTGCCTGGTGGCCCATACAGCAGCACGCCCCGCGGCCAATCAATGCCCAGCTGCCTGTACAGGTCACTATAACATCTCCCCCTCCCACAGTAGTACCGCAGTTTGCAGTGGCGGTTTAAGTGACACCAAAACCATGCTCGGTGCAGACACAAACAACAGATGCAGCACGCGCTCATACAAGGCCCTGTAGCACACGCACCTGTGCCTGGTGGTCTGTACAGCAGCACTCCACGTGGCAGGTCAATGCCCAGCTGCCTGTACAGGTCACTGATATCAACTCTCCCTCCCACACTGTTACTGCAGTTTGCACTGGCGGTCCATGCCACACCAAACCATGCTGGGTACAGACACACACACTAGACGGACCACACGCTAACACAAGCCCTGCAGCACACGCACCTGTGCCTGGTGGCCCGTACAGCAGCACGCCACGTGGCGGGTCAATGCCCAGCTGCCTGTACAGGTCACCCTGAGTGAGCGGCAGCTCCACTGCCTCGCGGATCTCCTGCTTCTGGATGTCGTAGCCACCAATGTCCTGCAACGCAAAACGCAGCGTGAAATTGGTCGGTCGATCCATTACATGTGTTTCTAGCAAGAGGGAGCAAGAGGGAACAACATCAAGACGGGGTCCATTTTTGAACCACCAACGCAATAAGAATAAATTCACTATCTGCTAGCTTCAATAATATCAACGCTGCCTGCCCACCCAAACACAGATCCATGCACACAGACTGCCTAAAAACTAGCTGCCCTGCTGGCGGCAGCAGGCAACCGCAGCTGACACAACGCAACATCACACCCACGCACCTGGTATGTGATGTTGGGCTTCTCATTCTCTCCCAGCAGGCTGATGCTGCTGTCAGCCTCAGGGGGCAGGATGTGCACCAATGTCAAACCTCCCCACACAAGCACAAAATCTGTGCACACATATTGCCGCATAACTGATCGCCCTGCTAGCAGCAGCTGACTCGCGCAGCTCATTCACGCAGCTCACACGATGCAACGTCTCACCCACGCACCTGGTATGTGATGTTGGGCTTCTCGTTCTCTCCCAGCAGGCTGATGCTGCTGTCAGCCTCAGGGGGCAGGATGTCCACCAATGTCCAACCTCCCCACACAAGCACAAAATTCGTGCACACAAATCACCGAACCTTATTGCCCAGCTGGCGGCAGCAGACACAGCTGACACAATGCATAATCACACGCATGCAACGCCACATTCACGCACCTGGTATGTGATGTTGGGCTTCTCATTCTCTCCCAGCAGGCTGATGCTGCTGTCAGCCTCAGGAGGCAGGATGTCCACGAGCGCGTTGCTGTGCCTGTGCAGCGCCACGCTGCTGCTGGGCTTCAGCAGCTCGCGGTTCAGCGTGCTCAGGATGCGCACGTAGTAGTTTGAACCTGCAAATAACAACACATGAGACATCTTCAATTACATCTTTAGTGCGAGTTCTGAACATGTTGAACCGGCTGCAGCTGGGCTTCAGCAGCTCCGTCCTTCAAGCACTCCCACACGTGCAGACAGCTGCGCCTCATGCACACTGCGCAAGCAGCTCAGCAGAGTGCGTTGACCACCCGCAAGTGCAGTAGCAGTCACACAATCACACGACTACATTGCTGCTCAGCCCGCACCTGTGGTGCTGCCCACGAAGCCGCAGTGTGCATTGACCATCCGCAAGCACAGTAGCTGTAGCTAGTCAAACAACCATATGCAATCGCACCTGTGGTGCTGCCCACGATGCCGCAGTGCGCGTTGACCATCTCCAGGAACAAAAACACAAGAAACCCCACACATGCAGACTAGTACAGCTGCGGCCCCTGCACACAAGCACTTCCTATGCACACCTGTGGTGCTGCCCACGATGCCGCAGTGCGCGTTGACCATCTCCAGGAACTGCCCTATGACCAGCGGCACGCTCTGGATGCGCTTGACCTCCTCCTGCGCGCGCAGCAGCTCGCGCTTCAGGTTCTTCTGCTCCTCCTTGATGTACTCCTCCTGCAAGCAGGAAACAGACAACATGAACAAAAAAGGTCAACAAAAAAGGCGCGTGCTGTGTTGGGTGGTCTACTTGCAGCAGCTCGCGCTTCAGGTTCTTCTGCTCCTCCTTGATGTACTCCTCCTGCAGGCAAGAAACAGCCAATTTAAAAGGCGGATGAGTAATGCGGCTGGCTACGGGTACTGGAGAGTACAGTTCAAACTGCTTGATTTGGGTTCAAATCCGTACTCCATTCACACAGCTCGCGCTTCAGGTTTTTCTGCTCCTCCTTGATGTACTCCTCCTACAAGCGGGAAACAGTCAACAGACACCCCGTGTGCTGTGTTCAGTGGTCGCTTTGCAGACCTTGACCGCTGCAGGTTGCTGCAGAACCGAAATCACCATAGAGAAAGGGGGCAAATCCATGCTTGTGCCTGCAGCTCGCGCTTCAGGTTCTTCCGCTCCTCCTCGATGTACTCCTCCTGCAGGCACAGCGCAATCAACGGCACAGCGCAACCAACGAACAAAACTCTTCTGCTGTATTCCAACTTCAGGTTCTTCTGCTCCTCCTTGATGTACTCCTCCTGCAAGCAGGAAACAGTCAACACTCTTGTACTGTATTCAACCTTTGAGTTCTTCTGCTCCTCCTTGATGTACTCTCCTGCAAGCAGAAAACAGTCAACAGGATATGCGTGTGCTGTACTCAGTAGGCCAAATGCATACGATAACTGCTGGGGGTGCTGCAGGGTTATACATCGCCTGCATGTGCGGAGGACGTGCCTGCCTCGTTGCCAGCCAGTTTTTGCCTGTGCTGTCCTCTGTGTTAACAATGCAACAAGAATTGGCTGGCAGCGGGGTGGGCGACCATCACCAAAAGCACTTGAGACTGATCTGCAACAAATACTGCTGCTGTTAGCCACTTTGCATGAGTGTCCTGTAACCTGCTGCTGTTGGAAACTCTGTGCAACTGTCCTGCAATGCCTGCTACAATGGATGCTGTCATGCAGAGGTCTGTCTGTAAGAATCTGATTCGGCATAAGCACGTGACAAAGAGAAGATGCAGGAGAATGCGTGAGTGCTCAGCTGCAATGATTGAGGCCGTGTGCCGTGTCACTAGCGCTGCAGTCTCAGCGCTGGCTCGCAAGGCACAGCCTGCTCCCCCGAACATGCTTGATCAGCTGCTGCGCTACTTTGCCTGTGCAACAGCTGATGTCGATGGATGCTGCAAATGTTTGGGATGCCTGAACTCACAACGCCAAGTACGGCAGCTGCTGAACAGGCACTGAGATGACTATGCCAGCCAAATTATGGCTAGCCACGCTATGTGCTGCGTGTCTTGACAGACACCAGCAACACGTGCACAGAGCATTGCAGACAGCTGGCTGCAAGCCAATTCACAGCCTGAGCTCAGAAGCACATGCTGCTGCCTATAACACCTACTGTGCTGTATATTACACGCTTAGAGGCTGTTGATCCAAAACAAAGCAGCAGCATGCCCAGAACACCCCATGCCATTGAGCAGTACTGCTGTTCCCCCCCCAACCTGCATGTGCTCTGCGGCATGATCCGGCTTGTCAGGCTACAGCTACGTGTGCTCCCCCTGCACCATATTGCTGCTGACATCCCAGATCACGATGAACATGCTTAGCAGCAGCTATGCTTATTGCACTAGGTACAGCAGCAGCGAGGGGGAGCAGCGCTCTCTGCTATCAAGCAAATTGCTTACTGCTGCTGTCCTTGCAGCTGCAGCATGGGCCACGCCTGCCCACCTGAATCTCCAGGAACTCCAGGTGCCGTTGTAGCGTCTTCAGACGTGTGTAGAGGTCGTCCTCTGCTGCGGGCTGGTTGGTTGAGGATGGCTGGTCTACGTCCATGGCCGCTTCCAGCTGCTTGCCGCTGGGCAGCACGGCAACGGCCGCCATGCTGATGATCGCTTTTACTTTACGCTAGCAGCAAGCCCTCTTTGACAGCACGGTGAACAGGGAGAGGAGGTGAACGGGATAAGTAGCGATCAGGACCAGTACACAAATCAATACTTTCTTGAATCTCGCTACAAATACACTGTGCGAAAGGCGCGCTGGCCGTATCACTCAGGAGCTTTCACATCATCCCAACTTTGCAGCAAGGGTTCTGCGGAGAAGCTTACAGAGCATTTGTATGCTTGAATAAATAAATCTATTGCTGAACAGGCCATGTTTGAGTCAGTTCTGCTTGTCGATGCGCATTTCACCCAGCAGCAGTACAGTCACTGTTCCCAGCAAGGCTCCTGCCTCTGCACGCACTGCTGTGTCGCTCAAGATCTCGACAGGAGCATCCACGTGCCCATAAAGCATCTGAAACAACAAGCACGGATTCCTCAGAGTGAAAACCAGCTGGTACCTGGAGCAGCAGCAGCAGTAGTGACGGCAGCAGCCTGCTCGTCTGCCAACAGGCTTGCTGGGACCTTGCTGAGCACAAGAGCAGCATTCATACGCGTTGTTAGCAGCATAGTATACCACCCCTGCAGCATTCAAAGCCAGCAGCATGGGCAAGTATGCCCAGCTGGTGATTGGGCCAGCTGGCAGCGGCAAGGTGGGTGAAATTTTGCGGCCTTACGCACACTGCTGTGCTTGTTGAGTTTGTGTCCGCGTGAATCATGTATTCTGACCTCGATAGACGAGTCGGAGCAACATATGTGTTGATTGAACCTATGCGCAGATGCTGCGCACACAGCGAAAGTGCAGCCTGGCTGAAGTGGGTAGATGCATATGATGGCCAGCAGAGCACATGCACAAGCATATGCGGCTTTACATAAAGCACCGCTGTTCAGCTGAGGGAGGCTTAACAAGCAACCGGCCCTCAGCAGCTGCATTCAGGATGCATGCAGGATGTCACGTGGGTTCAACTGCTGGCATGGCTGACGCATCAGCAGCGTTTTGCACTGACTAGGGTCACACCTGGCAGCAGTTGCTGGAGTTGACTGTGCAACCTTGTACTGCTGCCCACTGCTGCTGCTGCTGCTGCAGTCCACGTATGTTGAGCATTTGCACCAGCACTGCCAGGCAATCAAGCGCAGCATACACTGCATCAACCTAGGTGGGCAAACCCTGCTGCTGGACTCAGCTTCGCGCAGCAGTGACAGCAGCAGCAGTAGCTGCAGCAGCAGCAATTTTGCTTACGGTGTACTTGTTGGGGCACCGGCTGTGTCTACAGCTGCAGCAGCTCCAGCAGGTGCTGTTACACGCAATGCAGCACCAAGCATGGTCAACTTCAATGCACAATAGTGCAACGGCTGCTGACAGAAACACAAGTTAGTGTGTCACCTCTTGCCGGCGGGTGGGTTGCAACATGCAACTTGAACACCTACAGTAGCACCAGCAGCAGCAGCAGCAGGGCATCACATGGTCGTGGATCAGCTCAACTTGTACCCAGCTCTACTGGGTGTGCTGCTGGTGTTGTTGAACTCTCCTGCCTGCAGACCCTGCTGCCGAGGCGTTTGCGTACCCGGTGTCGATAGACATTCGGGACTTGATCAGCCTAGAAGATGTGATGGGGGAGCTGCAGCTGGGGCCCAACGGGTGAGCAGATATTTAAAAAGTGTTATATTTTCAGAAATGTTAGACATGTGTAAACAGGTATTGGAAGGCACCATCCAAGTCAGCAGTCTCCTTGTTCCTGTGGTACATGTTGCCGCGCTCAGCTGCTGTCATGTGCAAGCAGTTGCTGGCCTTCACATGCTGAACCTGCTGTTATGTAGTCATAAGTTATGTTGTTATAGTTTTTGTTACATTGTCATATGCTGCAGGGGTCTGCTGTACTGCATGGAGTACCTTGAGGACAACCTTGAGGAGTGGCTGGGGCAGGAGCTAGACGGATACGGTGATGATGACTACCTGGTCTTTGACTGCCCAGGGCAGGTGCGGTAACCTTGCGGTAAACTAGCACTTTGGATGCTCATCATGTTACCAATCGAGCCATAGCATACATGCTATATAGCTGCCACCGTGGTGGGGATGCTGCATGGTTCCTACACACCATTGCCACAGTCTTTTGTTTTGACACCTGTTTCAACTTGTACAATTTCACACTGTCGCCTGCTGCAGACAGTGTTGAACAGTTGCAACGCCGGGTCACACCCTGTTGTCATCAGCAGGATCTTCCGCTGTGCTGCTGCTGCTGCTCACTCGTCCTCATCTGCCGCAGATAGAGCTGTACAGTCATGTTGGCGCCATCCGCTCGCTGGTGGACTTCCTGCGCGCTGACGGCTGGAGCATCGCTGCGGTGTTCTGCATGGACGTTGCATTCGTCAGCGAGCCCAGCAAGTACATTGCAGGAGCCATGCAGGTGGGCTTGCGTGTGTGCTGAACGTGTGGTGTGTGGGTGTGCGCTGCATGTGTAGATGGTATGAATGTTTAACTCACTTGGTGTGGCATACAAGTTGCTTGGAGATGCTGCCCATGTCAGAACTTGCAGAATTACATTGCAGGAGCCATGCAGGTGTGCTTGCGCGTGTGCGTATCGTGTGTTGTGTGGGTCCGCGATGCATGTGTCAATTGTTTGTTGGTGGTAGAATTTAGTGCGGCATACAGTTTGCTTGGAGATGCTGCCTGTTTCAAACCTGCAGAATCAGATCACAGGATCTAGGTTTGCATGGTCACCTGTATTATTGCAATCACATCGTGATCGGGTTTGTATGCGCACTGCTGTCACCTAAGCTGCTGCTGCTGCTGCTGCAGGCTCTGGCAGCCATGGTGAAGCTTGAGCTGCCGCACATCAACCTGCTCACAAAAATGGACCTGGCAGAAGACAGGACAGCAGTGCAGGAGTTCCTAATACCTGACCCGCAGCTGCTGATGGACAGGTGGGCTGATGTGTGACTGTATTAAGTGCAAATAATGTGCTTGCGTTGTTTTGGGAAAGATGGGCGTAGCAGAAGACAACTCAGCAGCGCTGGAGTTTTGCACACCGCACCCGCAGCTCCTGCTGCGTACTTATGTATCTTGTTGCAGCATGGAGCGAGTCAGGCCAGCCTCAAGATGCAGTGTGCGTTTGTCTTGCCGTTGGTGAGCATATATGTTGTGTTGCCCAAGGGTTCCAGCGTGTGTGTTGTGGCATACTGCACACCGCGTTTAGCGGCACTGCCATTGACCTCATGGTTTGATGGCAACATCCTGCTGACTCTGCCCGCCTGTACGTTGCTGCACACGCATTCGCTGCTGCTGCCGACTCCTCCATCCACGAAACACCTGCCGTCTGAACTCCACACCTGGCTTCACACCCAAATTATGCACCTGGGACTTCACAATGGACTTCACACTGGAATTCACACCCAAACTTCACACCCAAACTTCACACCCAAACGTCACGCCGGACTTCACACCTGCTCCAACCCACCGCCAACAGCCTATCGGCTAACACTGGGCCGCGCTTCCGGCGCCTCAACGCAGCAGTAGCAAGCCTCTTGGATGAGTACAGTCTAGTCAGCTTTGTGCCGCTTGATATCAGCGATGAAGAAAGCATTGGAGAGGTGCTGCTGCAGATAGATATGGCGATACAGTATGGCGAAGATGCTGACGTCATACGCGAGTTTGAAGGTCTAGATGGGCAAGAAGGAGGGGGGGATGATGATTTGAATTGATACGGCAGCGCGATGCTGCTCAAACTGATGTTAGATGGTATGGTACGTGTGTTGTATGGTCTGTGTGCAAAGCGCAAGCCGAGGTGTGGAGGTGACAGCAACTGTGGTTGCGCTGAGAGCACCTGTAGCAGCGTGCGTGGCCTCATGAAGAGATGGCTGCAGCAGTGTTCCACGCTGTGTGCGTGTCTCTGTGTTCGCGGGTGCATTGTACTGCCAGCATAGTCGACCTCGACTGTTGCGTGTTACACTGTTTTACATGATGTAGCAGCATGCCTGGCCTCTGTGCTGACCGGCAGCTATTCATCAAGAGATGGCTACAGCAATGTTCCTCGCCGTGTGCATGTCCCTGATTTTGTGGTTGCCTTCACGGTGCACTGCCACTTGTACTGCCAACATAGGCGACGTCAACCATGTAGCGTCCCAGTTGAAGGTATGCATACTGTCATACTTGGTGTTTGATTCACGGCTTGTGGGTGTCTTGGAGCACTCTGCCTGATCACATGCAGTGCTGCTGGTAGCAGCTATTACCAGGTAACAGCGCGGTTGGACGCAGCCACACCAACCGTTGGTGCGCAGTGACTGCGTTGCGACTGCTAGTGTGCTGCAGTGTTGAATGTTGAGCAGGGAAACGCAGCAGCATGATGGCAACAGTCGCGTGCAAGCATTTGTGAAACATACATGGGACGTGCTGCCAGCTTGCAACAGGGTAGTGTGCGTGCACTCTTTTCACAGTGTCACGGGTGCACCCGCGCTGGCGCGCTCTTGTTTCACTCAAGTACGCTTGCGGGTGGTGCTGCATATTGCCGCAACAGGCTGAGCCTGTTGGTTAACCGTCAGTTGCTGCAGAGGTTGCTTTTGCGTGATTGCATTCAGCAGGTGCACCGTTGCGCACATAGCTATAGGGGGCTGCTGCCGTTTGTGCCGCCTGCAGCTGCCTGCAAGCAGCGCAGGATTCAACCATCAATCTGAGCACTGGCAGTGCTATGCATGCAATTTTAATCAATCACGCAAGCATTGATTGATTTCCTGCTGGAGTGCTGCTGTTTGTACATAGCTATGGGGCTGGTGCTGGTGTTGCCGCCTGCAACTGCCTGCAAGCAGCACAGGAGCTGCCGGATCATATCCCCTTGGCGGCACCGCAGCATATGCATAATATGCTACTCAGCCGTTGACAGCGCCAGCAGGCAGACGCATTCAATCATCTTGGGTGTGTGTGGGTCATGGATCAGCGGGCGTTGCGCTGCTTAGAGAACTGTGGTGCTGTGTACAGCGTAGGTTGAGCGTGCTGCTGCTTGCTGCAGCGACACGCATTGCGCCATCGTGACAAGCCAGCACTGCATGTTGCCATCGTGATTGTGCATGTTGGCAGCGTATCGCATTGCATGCGAGGCAAGCAGGTGCCACTGAAAGCGGCTGTTGTACCCGCTGCTTCGCTTGGAGGCTCTCCACGCCGTTCTGCGGCTGATGCATGCTGCATGGACACTGGCACAACGGTATGAGTTGCGCTATCAAAGTTCATCACACTCCAGGCTTATCAAACCCATGGGTGCCTGCTACGGACATACATACAGGGCCCCAAGTTGGCTTGTAGCATGCAATCGTTGCATTGCACATGGCTGACATGGCATGCGCAGCCTTGATGCGTGAACAGCTTTGCATGCAGGGGTAGGGTGTCACCGTGGCTGCCCCCTCAGGCTGCATATATTTTCCTGCTAAAGTGCTACAAACTTTTGACAGGGCATGCGCACAGCATGCATCACTGTGGTGGGGTGCTGGCGGATTGTTGATGGCATTGACGCTGTGGCTTGATTGTAACATGCTGATAATGGTCAGCATGCATCGCTGCATCTTGGTAGCATCGCTGCCGCCGCCAGCAATGCAGGAGCCAGTGCGTCACAGGCAGCTTGCCAGTTGCTGCAGTGCGCTCAGCAGGCTGCTGTGTGCCACTGTACTGCTTCCAACCCCCACGACAATAACGCCCTCCGTGCCAGCGTTACGGGCGTCCTAAACCCAACCTGATGTCCTGGATGGGCAGGCACAAACGGAGCCGTGCCAACCGCAGTGTCGTGCACGGTGCTGTCATGGACTGGCCGAGAGTGAGGTGGTGACTGCAAGAGTGAGAACATAGCTGTAACCTCGTCAAGCTGCCATATGCAATTTGCAGTTTTCGTTTTTCTCTGTCGTGCAGGCTGTCAGCGATGATGACGAGCGAGCAGCTCGAGGACAAGAGCTCGACGAGATGTGTCACGGCATTGGCTACACCGATGCATGTTTGAGCTAAACTGTTTGAACTGTTTGAACTAAATGTGTCAGTGTAGGGCTTTCTTTTACTGTGGCGCCCTCACCGGCCAGTGCAGTTGCCTATGTAATAAAGTCGTAATAAACCCACGCATGCTGTGTCGATGACCTTGGTATGTAAAAGTAAATTAAATGTACACTTCTGCGTGTACGCAGGTCCAAATATCCTCTTATCAGGTATTTGAAAAGCAATAGCGTAGTGCGACTGGCTACAGCTACTCTGTTTTGTCGTATTACATGGAAAGCGACGCGTTTCGGGCTCTTCACCCTTCATCAGGCTTCAATCCTGTGAACACGGACAGAATCAACAAATACTCGCCATCAGAAGCACACAACAACAGGGCGCAGGTTTTTGGGTGAGGTCACTGGCCATGTTGCCAGTGGCTCGAACCCTGTACAATACTGCACTGCAAAAGCAAACCATGAGGTCTTGATGATGAACACAGGGTGAGAGCCACTGGCAACATGGCCAGTGACCTCACCCAAAAACGGCCAGTCAGTGACTGGCCTTTACTAAGAATGACCCCAGGTTCCTGCCTTTTGTGAATGCAACAATCGGTCTCTCTGAAACCTCAGCATGCAGATCTCCACCGCCAATATCATATGCACCCCGCAGCAACTGTTGCAGCCGCAGCTCAGGTATGAGTTGTGCATACGGCACCACCATGACAGGCTTGCTGTTTGCAGTTGCAGCTGTGCTGCTATTGCTCACAGACAGGTACATGATGATGATGAGGTACCTGTGCCGCAATGAAAACGACACTCGGTTGGTGATGCTGGCTAGCAGACGCTGAGGGTAACCCCTCTGGCGTAGCCGGTGCACATATTTGCGCCAAACCAGTTGACGCAACAGCTGGGCTCGGTGCCTGATGAGCTCGCATGACTCCATTGGCATGCCGCTGTACAGCCTGACTGGCCTGTAATCAGAACCAGCACAGGAAAAATGCCTGCTGCACGATCTGCTGAAACCAGCGAACGATGGGAACTGTCCTCTCCTGCTGCGATGGCTCATGCAGCAGAAAAGGGCAGCTCACAACAGCTTGCAGCGAACAACCCGCAGGGTGCGGGCTGCCGCTGCGTTAGATCTTAGGGTGATCTGCTGCTGCTGCTGCACTGGCAGCAGCAAGTTCCCCTTAGTGCGGCAGCTGCTTTGGCTGCTGCGTACTACTGATTGCTAAATTATTTCTGAGGCCAGTAATTTGAAAAGCAATAGCGTAGTGCGACTGGCTACAGCTACTGTTGAGACAAGTTCAGACTATTGTTGACTCTGTTTTGTCGTATTACATGGAAAGCGACGCGTTTCGGGCTCTTCACCCTTCATCAGGCTTCAATCCTGTGAACACGGACAGAATCAACAAATACTCGCCATCAGAAGCACACAACAACAGGGCGCAGGTTTTTGGGTGAGGTCACTGGCCATGTTGCCAGTGGCTCGAACCCTGTACAATACTGCACTGCAAAAGCAAACCATGAGGTCTTGATGATGAACACAGGGTGAGAGCCACTGGCAACATGGCCAGTGACCTCACCCAAAAACGGCCAGTCAGTGACTGGCCTTTACTAAGAATGACCCCAGGTTCCTGCCTTTTGTGAATGCAACAATCGGTCTCTCTGAAACCTCAGCATGCAGATCTCCACCGCCAATATCATATGCACCCCGCAGCAACTGTTGCAGCCGCAGCTCAGGTATGAGTTGTGCATACGGCACCACCATGACAGGCTTGCTGTTTGCAGTTGCAGCTGTGCTGCTATTGCTCACAGACAGGTACCTGTGCCGCAATGAAAACGACACTCGGTTGGTGATGCTGGCTAGCAGACGCTGAGGGTAACCCCTCTGGCGTAGCCGGTGCACAAATTTGCGCACCATGCAGTCAAACCAGTGTTCGTCACTGTTAGTGACAACATACCGAATCAACTCTGCATTGATGAAGCTCCTAAACACACTAGGTGGATGGAAAGAGTAATGTGGGATGTAAAGGTACTTGTTCAGTACCTTTTGGTGTGTGCGCACTTTGATACGCACTCTGCCATCTGCATCGCAGACATCCTCCATACACTTATAGACAACCAAGTCAAGAAATCTACTTCAAACTGGCTGTAGCTGTGTGTGATCTTAATGTTCGGCAACAATGTGTTGAGCAAACTGATGAACGCAAGCAGTTTCTGCTCGTTGCCCTCAAAAACCACAAATCCATCATCGATATAACGCTTAAACAGAGAGGGGAAGTCGCTGCCCAAGCGTTGCTTGGCAACACCTTCCCACTCCCTGGCCAGGTAGAGCTGCGCTGCTGGTGGCATGCAGTTGGTGCCCATTGCACCCCCAACAATCTGCCTGCAGCACTTGCCTTGCACAGTAACTACATTGTTCGTCAGCACAAACTCTAGGAGCTCTGCAACCATTGCACGGCGCATGCCAGTGCCATGAACTGCTGCTGCACACGCAGCAATGCACCCAGCGTGGTCAACATGTGGGTACAATGACTCCACATCAAAAGTCAGGAGCCAGGCATCCTTGCTTACGCGGAGCCCATCTATCTCCCTGACCAACTGCGTCCTATCCCTAAGTACTGTATCATATTCATGCAGCAGACTATTTAGGGTTTCCGTCCTTTGCTGCGAGCTGTGCTTGCCTGCAGTTTGCGATGGTGACCTGAGCTCCCTTCAACTCCCTTGCCTCGAGTGCGGGTGCACTGACCAGAGCCAGCACGAGCAGCACAGCTGCGATCTTTGCGAAGGACGCCATTGTAGCAGTCGACAGCAACGAGCACAGTAGATAGGCTGCAGGGAGACAGAAGGGGTTGCGTATGGAGTTGTTGGCGTGCAGCGGTAGGTTATGAAGACGGCATATGCATCTCGGTGACCCGTGGAACTGTTACAATGAATCACCCATGAGCGTACAGCGTGGAGGCTGGCCGCTATGCAGCTCTGGGAAAACGACGGCCCACACCAATGACATGTCCATCATTATTGTTGTTGCTTTAACGGCGGTACTTTGCCAAACGAGCGGGAGTGGCAAGGGGGTAAAATCCATGGCTCTTGGCGCGACCGCTTATCCCCGGTGATATGCCACGCTTCCACCGCTGCGAGTGAACAAGTGCATATGTACTGCTTAATAGGCGCATTTGACACGCACACAACTCAAAGATGACGCAAAAAGCGAGATTGCCATAAGGACTCCATAATGCTCTGTGCGACCATACTTCCCCGTTGTTGAGGGCACTTTTCGCTGCACGACACATGTCAATGTTGTCAAAGTAGCTGTGATCGACTCATCTACCGAGTTTAATTCAGATATGGGAGGTCCTACCTGCCAAACGAGTTGCGGTAATTGCAACATGTCGTCGGATCAGCTGCACGGATGATGTTTTGACAGCAAAACAACATACTGATGTACGGCTTAGACCGCTCATGCGGCACATGGTCTGCCGTTTGGGGAGTATGTTACTTCGCTGTGGAGAGTGACATCGCGATTTGCTCAAAACGAGCCTGCGTTGGCTGATGCTTTGCATAGAAGTTTGCAGCCTGTAGTTCAGAGCACTCAGGTAGATTTGTCGAAACTGCTATGCTGGAAATGGATGAGCTGCCCTGCACCACAGTGGATGGACCAATCCGAAGCAGGTTCAGAGGACTTAGTTGGGACAAAAAGCATCAAGGCTGGCGAGTGAGGTGTGTTTCATTTTCAGCGCTCATCCACATGCGGAGCGGGTGGCGATAGACCTGTGCTGCTGAGACCCGGCTGGTTTCTCCTCTGCACTGACCGCGTGCACTAAATATGCCGCTTTTGTTTGTTCCAACTGCAGAATTTACTACAGTGGCAAGCAGCGCCATGTTGGTGAGTTGGCAAGATTCGCAGCTAATGCTAGCGGCAGTGCTCAGCTGCAGCGGACACAAAAAGGGTATCCCATCCTCTTTTATGCAAGCCTGTAGATAGCAGCACCCTTCATACTAGCTCACTGGCACCTTTCCCACTCCCTGCGCCTCACGTCTGGCCACAGGACGATATGAAGATGATATCACAGCAGCCAAGGCCTACGACAAGGCTGCAGTGTACCTCTATGGAGCCAACGCCATAACGAATTTCGGGCTCTCTCAAGTTGCGGAGGACCCAATAGAGGTAAGACTTCACCGGTATTATTCTAGTAGCCTTATGATTTGTTTTGGCTGGCCGAACAGCTCCATGATGATTCTTGTCACGACATCAAATCCGGGGGGTAAACCTATTGACACCTATTGACACGCATGCCACCCACGTGGTGCGCTGTGCGCAGGTATCAGCATTCATCGTGCTCGCCAAAGAGCAAGCAGACCAGGAGCAGGCCATCAAGGGCCACCAGCGCATGCTTGGCTGTACGGCTGACTCACGCCTGCTCAAGGCAGCACACCAGTTGCTGCCAGGCTCTCCTCTGCTACCTGGGGGCCTCCTGCAGCAGCAGCAGGTGCTCTGCAGCAGTGTAGACATGCCTCAAGCAGTGTACCAGCAGCCGCAGGCACCAGTCATGGTTGACACGCTGGGCTGGCAGCAGCAGCAGCAGTTCTATGGCGTCAGCAGCAGCAGCATGCAGAGCATGACGCCACAACAGCAGCAGCAGGTATGGGCGCCACCTCCAGGCCTCAGCCAGCAGATGGTCCTAGCTACATCGCCAGGGGCAGCAGCATTTTCTACGCTCGGCAGCAGCAGCAGCAATGCCTCATCAGCATCTACTCTGTCAGCAGCAACAGCAGCAGTAACAAGTGACATGAACAGCCCTGCTGCGGCTGGTACAGCCTACGTGCTGTGCACCGCGCCAGGCGGCCAGCAAGTGCTCGTGCCAATATCTGCTGCTAACGCTGGGAGTGCAATGCCAGCTGTGTATTCTGCAGCTGATGCTGCAATGTTGATGCAGCAGCTGCAGCAGCTGCAGCAGGTGCAGCAGCTGCAGCAGGTGCAGCAGCTGCTAGCTGCGCAGGAGCTATCCAACAGCATGGCGGCTCAGCAGCAGCAGCAGCAGCACAACATGCTGCTGCTGAATGGTGCTGCCACCAGCCAGCCAGTGCAGCTGTCAGTGCAGCCGCAGCTGACAACAATCGCAGGTCACATGGCGGCAGCCAACATGACAACAGCACAGCATCAGCAGCTGCAGCAGCTGCAGCATCAGCTGCAGATGTCGATGCCTATGGTGTTTGTGTCAGCTGGCACTGACTGTAACAGCATGCCGCCAGGGTCTGCAGCAGCAGCAGTTGCTGCTGACTCAGGAGCAGCAGCACTAGTCAACATGTCCGCCACATCAGGTGGCCATGCGCTGACTCAGACAGCAGGTGCTGTTACAAACACTGTTACAAACACCCACACCGCAGCAACGCTTGCAGGCAGTGCAGCAGCACCGACAGCTTGTGCGACTTCGAGCTTTGTAGGAGACATGCTCCGTGGCTTGGACTGCTATACATCCGCAGCAGTGGCAGCAGCAGCTGCTGCTGCAGCTGACCGCATTGCCAGCCCGCTGAACCCCCAGCAGCAGCAGCCTCAGCAGCAGCTGCAGCATGTGCTGCTGGCTGGCAGCAGGCCAGGCGCAAGCAGCCTAGCAGACAGCAGCAGCTGCAGTCCTATGCTGGGGGTGCCAGGGATGCTCTTTGAGGCTTCAAACCTAGCCCCACACCTGGGAAATCACGGCCAGCTGAGTCAGCTGAGGAGCCACAACGGCATGAGCGTTACATCGTCACTTGGCATGTCATTTGGTGGCACACAGATGGCTGCCAGCCCCACGTGTAGCAACGCCAGCAGCAACGTCAGCAGCGGCAGCCAGGGCTTCCCTTCACGTGTCATGTATCAGGCTGCCTGAGCGGTTGTGGTGTGTGTTAGTGTTGGCAAGGAGCACCATAGAGCTGTGCGGTGACATGACATAGTTCGATCCTTGAGGTGCATGCTTTGCTGCAGCTGTGGCTGCTGTTTCTTTGCGAGGTGTCTTGACAGACGGAGCCAGGTTAATAGGACAGGGCATTTATGGTATCGTTGGTTGGTATGGTGAGATGGGGTGTATGTGCGTCAGCTGTTTCTTGATGCCTGAAGCAGCGGGGGGTGGGTGACGCTGCAGAATGTCATCTGTGCGGGTGTGGGTGCGCTGCAACTGTCACAATCCAGCTGGCAGTATTGCTCTGCTGCTGTGATGTCCGCTGGTGTCAGCGGCAGTGGCTGTGTTTACTCTCTGCTGGAGTTCAAGCAAGTGCTTTACAACACAACACACAGGGCTTCACAGCAGGGCTTAACATGTTTGGTGCTCTATGGCCTCCAACTGGCAGATGAATGCAATAACAGGGCTGCTCCTATGGTCTGTTGTTGAGGCTCAAAGGTTGAGACAGATGCTTAGAATTGTATGCGCTTGCGTAGTCCTGGTGTGTGTCTCTGCAGCTGCAACATGCATTCGAAAGAGCTGCTATTAGAGTTTTAGCTTCTGGGTGATGCGGCAGTGTGTGGTGTGGGGTGACAGTCAGCACATTGCCACGGAGATGTTGCGTGGTGGCTTTCAGCTAGAAGTACGGTTGTTTGGAAAGCGTGCTGCGTTTCTGCTGGTTTGGGTGTGGGCAGGGCTGTTGTCGGTGATCAATTCTTGCTTCAAAGTATTGGAGTTATTGGAGTTGAACATGCTTTGGTATGCTGCTAAAGGTGTTTGTCCGTCGCGTTTCTTTGTATTGCCTGGACGGTGTGCGTTGTATTCGCACACACTGGGCTTGCCGCAGCAACAGATCTGCTGCGTTGCGGGTTCAAACTCGCGGTTTGCACTGTGTGAACACTGTTGCATTTCCTGCCTCTCCCTTGGTTGCTGAGCAGGCTAGCACTACTGTCAATCTATTGTGCAGGCTTGCATGCTGCTCAAAGCGATGGTTGCTGGTGGTTGTGATTGCGGTTACGCCCTCTCGACAATACTTGGGAGTGCATTCATTTTGTTGACCGCTTGCATCATCTTTTGTTGCGCGATGCGCACACCACTGATTGCCGTGCGTACGGCCAATGCACACAGCTGCAGGCACACACACACTGAGCAGCGTGCTGTGCATCATGGTTGTGACATGTTGCCTCTTCTGATACCCTGCATGAAGGGTTGGTCAGCTGGCTTAGTAGTAGCAGCAGCAGCAGCAACGTGTGATGTTTTGTGCGGTTAGGGTAAGCTCTCAGATTAACGTGTTGGGGTCGAGGACTGCTATTGTCAGTCTGCTGTTCTGCCTGATCAGCAGCAAACCTTGTGCTGTTATGCGTTGCTGTCTCCTTGCATTGCTTGCAGTTCTCAGCCGCTGCCGTCTGCTGTTCTTCTTGTATGCTCAGCAATCAGATGTTATGGCGACTATGATCACTGACGGTATGCTCATTATGATGAGCCACCTATTGCATTCTCTTCGTGTTGTATTATTGTGTACACATCGTTTAGCTGAGGACTTGCATTCCTGCGAATGCACTATTGCGCGACGCGTGCAGAGCAGAGGTCGTATTTGTTGCTCAATCTTTGGTCGCTTGCTTTGATGGTTATGCTCACGTGCGTTCTTGCAGCATTGGCACGTCTCTACCGCCGGCGCACCTGCCTAGGCGTGCGCAGCTGCATGCGGCTGCGTGCTTATATTCTTCTACATGCAATGCATATTATTGCTCGGCAATTGAAATACCTGGCTGGAATGTCCACCTGTAGGCAGAAGCCTCAGGCTGCCTTCCTTACCCGTTCACTTTGTGCGTTGAGGCAGTGATTGGCTCACATGGTTGGCTCTACACTGTGTGGGTTGAGCGTGCAGGCTGACGCATTTGGTCTGCTGCTGCAAACCTATGCCAGCGGAACGGTTCTTGTGCTGCTGATCACAGCCAAAAGAGTGGGTGTGAAGCAGCAGCAGGTATCGGCTGCAGCACTGTACACTGCTCCAGCAACATTTGATGCTCTGGATTTGCGCCTTAGTGTTGGCAGCATGTGGCAGCAGCAAGAGTTTGACCAAACATTACACAACAATTGAAATTCACTTTCCGCTCTAATGCATGCTTTTTCAGGCACTCAGTGCTGCGCCGTGGTCTGTGATCAGAACTTGTGTTTTGGCTGGAGTTTGCTGGAGGTTGATCAAGCGCATTTGTTCGTTGCTGGGCAATGCTGCAGCTGCGGCATCTTACCCACTGTAAGGTTGAAGGAACCGGAAGTTTCTAGAAGGTTCTAGAAGGTTCTGGATGTTTCCAGAAGGTTCCAGATGTTTCCAGAAGTTCTAGAAGTCTCCGGAAGGATGTAGATGTTTCCGGAAGTAGTATGTTCTAGGATTGTCTAGAAGCTTCCTTGGTCCAGAATGTTCCAATTGTAGGCAGTTGAGGAGGCGTTGTAGGTTTTCGCCAAGGCTATAAATAGAGGGGGCCTCTCCTCACTCAACAAGAAGTATTCACTCAAGAAGTCTTTCCATCAGACCTCCCAAGTCCTCGTAGCCTCGTCTATTGTGTGAAGCCTTCCCTTGGTAACTAACTGAGCCTTCTATACAACTACGGCCTACGTCGAATCGCTATAGAAGACCTTAGTTGCCAAAGGACCCGCCGTCAAGGCGTGACAGTACTAACGACCGTGCGAGCGCCGCCATTTGCTAACCCGTAAATGAACGTAGTTAAAGCAACCCTCAACCTTAATTGAGCATTTCTAGTCGCTTGTTGCGTAGCGTATGTCTTACCGCCCAAATTGTAGCTCTGCGTGCACTTCGCCCTGCCCCAACAACTAGGAGTATTAGCACTGCGTCCGCGGTTGCTTGGCCTGCTTTCTGCCTTCTATTTCAGAGCCCACAGCGTCAAAGCTACTTCCTACAACCCACCTAGCAGGCCGCCCCTGGCTGGGTAGTGGCTCCCAACACTATCGTTGCTGTTGCAACATGCTTTGTGTGGTACAGTTACACCCACAGTGCAACCTTGGACACGCGCGCAGCATGTGTGAATAGAGTGTGGTCAGCAGCTGCCTATACGGCAGGGTTCCTTATTGCGCACGTCACTCCCAAGTCCTCGTAGCCTCGTCTATTGTGTGAAGCCTTCCCTTGGTAACTAACTGAGCCTTCTATACAACTACGGCCTACGTCGAATCGCTATAGAAGACCTTAGTTGCCAAAGGACCCGCCGTCAAGGCGTGACACCCACTCCGAGTGCTCAAATAATGCCGGTGGAGACTGT
>CADDIJ020001378.1:0-101743 GCA_902809745.2 Tetradesmus lagerheimii | reverse complement strand
CAGGTGGTCAGTAGCACCCACAGTATGCGGCCCAACTGTGGCTGTTGGCCTGGCAGCAGCTTGGCAGGCATGGCAATGTCAGCAGAGGCAAGGATGTAGTCAATCAAAGAGCCTCGCCTGGTGCCGCCGTGCGACCTGTCACAAGTGATGTGCTGGTGAGGGGAGGTGGGGGCTGTGCGGGCATTAAGTGAGTAGAGGCTGACAGTGTTGAGCAATGAGAGGAGCAGGCGGCCGTTGTCATTGACGGTGCTCTCACCATGCATACCAATACGCTCTGCTGGGCCAGATGCCCGTCCAACCCGTGCATTAAAGTCACCCATCACCAACACAGATCCCCTGCTAGACAGGCACTCCAGGTCCTCCTGCAGCGCTGAGTAAGCAGCACTCCTCACTGATGCAGACTTGCCCATATCAGGCATGTAAACCACCCCAATGAAGAGCTTGCGTGCAACCCCTTGCCCTGGCATCACAAGCCACAGCGCTTCGTCGTATTGCTGGTCAGTAAAGTCATACACTTTCACTGCGTTTGCAACAGAGGCATGCACAGCAACTGCAACACCCCCAGAAGCACGCTCCCCTGCCCGCACAACCCTGGGCTTACTAATGTATGTGTATCCAGGGATGTGATCTGCCGGCAGCTGCTTTCCCTGCGCCTCCTTGGTCTCCACAAAGCCCATGATGTCACAGCCGGGTTCCTTAAGCAGGTGGTGAATTTCAACCAACTTCAACCCAGACTTTGGCATGTTATTTACATTGAGCACGCCACAGAGCAATCCACTGTCACCCGGCTGCACAGGTGCCCTGCTGGGGCGGTGGCGGCGCTGCTGGGATGCCATGCTGCTGCGCTGGATGTGGATGCTTTGTTAGTGGAGTGGATGCTTTGTTACAGCTCTACGTTTGTCTGCAGTGCCACAGCCCAGCGTGCAACCTTGTTCGACCTTGTTGTCCAAGAGGGAACACAAGGGACTTGCACCATGCATCGATTTGTGTGTAATTCAGGCGGCCACATACACAGACGCCCATTGCTGGGCGACCTGTTACTGCCGCATGCGGCTGTTGCGCAACAGATACTTATGATTGCCATACCATGGGAGCGCACGGCACTTGACAACTGTTGTGCCAGACTTGCAGCATCAAGCAACAGATTGTCATTGTGGCCCGTGTTCTGTGGCCAACACATGACCCCCTGCAAGACAGGCACAACAAGCAAACAGGGCACTCCCTGCTGCCTCAATGCCAGCCCAGCAGCTTCTCCAAGCACTTATCTGTATGCCTTATTGCACGATACAGGACAGGAGTGCTGGAACAGGCTTCGACAAGTAGTGAGCTCGCGAGCGGCCAGGGGACAGCGTCGGCTGCCCGAAGCCCAAACAGTCTGCACAGCGTCCGTAACTAGTTGTACTAACCCGACTAACGTTTTTCGAAGCTCGCATGCAGCAGCCACGGCAGCATATATCAGCAGCAGCAGCAGCAGCAACAGCAGCAGCCACCTGGAAGAGCTCAACTGAGCACTCACACCACGGAGCTCAGCAGCACGCGCAGGTGTATTGGTGCACAATTGGCACCATCATCGTCATCATCAAATTACCAGATCAAGCCATAGCATCAACGCCATCGGTGCACAATTGGCACGTAAAGGGACGGCCCCAGGGCCGTCAGTTGTTTGCTTAAACAACCTTGCCAAGAGTGCACTCATGGTAGAGGGTTTTGTCACGACATTACTGTGACGTGGGTCTCGGCTCATGAACCCCCTTAATTTACGCACGCCGGAATAAGCCGGGGATGCGCAGAACTTGTAAGTGTAACTTGACCCCCTGCATGAATAACCTCATGTATGCTGATGGTCCAAGGCACTTTGAGGTCTGGGCACACTGGGTAAACATAACAATGGTCAGACCTCTGCGCACCTAAAGTATCCTGCTGTCTGCAGGTACAATGCGCAAGCATGCTTGCAAACCGTGCTACCTAACCGCGCCTTGACTGTTGTTGGCAGAGCCGCGGCCAGCCTGCGCACAACCTCCCCAAATCACTGCACAATTCCCGAACAGATAGGCCCTTTCAGATCAATTTGCGCAAACGATGTTGCTGCTGACCAAAAAATCAGATACCACAGCAGCCGAACCCAGCACTGCCGGCACTGCTTGCCAATACTACGCCTCATAGAGCGCGCCGCGTTATGTTTCCTGCGCACAGCTCGCCCTTCATGATGACTTGCAAGGCAATTGCCGTTGCGCAAACCAGCGGCTACCAGCAGTTGCTTCACCATCAGCTTCGGCTACTCCTGGTGCTCTGCCTCCGCTGCCTCTGCCTCCTCAGCTGCATCTTCATCAGCTGGCCCCTCAGCAGCCGCTTCTGCGTCCTCAACATCTGCTGCCTTATCATCACCTTCTGCCTCCTCCTCTCCTGCCTCCTCCTCACCCTCTGCCTCACCCTCTGGCTCCTCTGCTGCCGCCTCGCCTTCCTCCTCTGCTGCCTCCTCCCCTTCCTCCTCTGCTGCTTGTTCATCCCCCTCTGCCTCCCCCACAGATGCAGCATCTTCCTCTTCCTGTGCTGCCTCATAATCTCCCTCCTGCTGCTCAGCATCCTCCTCACCCTCTGCCTCCTCACCTGCCTCTTCTTGCTGCTGCTGCTCATCCTCCATTGCATCCTCAATCTGCTCTGCCTCTGCATTGGCCTCATTCTCTGGCTCTGACTGCTCTGCAACTCCCTCATCTTGCTGCTGCTCCTCATCCTCTGCTGTCACCTCCTCCGCCTCCTGCTGCTGCTGCTGCTGTTGCTCTTCCTCCTGCTGCTGCTCATCTTGCTGCGCCTCTTCTTCCGCAGCTACCTCAGAGGCCTGCTGCTCCGGCTCAGCAGCATCAACACCAGGCTCAGATGCTTCTGCTGCTTCACCATCGCTTGCATCATCTGCAGGTGGCTGCTCCGCTTCTGCTTCTGCTTCTGGCTCCTCTTCCTCTGCGTGTGCTGCACCAACCTGCTCATCTTCATCATGCTGTTCCTCCTCCTCTGGCTGTGCTTCTGCCGCACGCTGCTTCTTACTGCTCTTTTCATCTGCAGCTGCAGCTGCAGCAGCTGGCTTGGCTGGCGCTGGCGCTAGCGCTGCCTCGCCAGCAGCAAGTGCTGCTGATGGTTGCGGCTGCTTTGCTGCAGGAGCGGCTGCTGCTGCCTTCTGCTGCTGCAGTTGCTCGTTTGCTGGACTATCTTGCTGGCGTGCCAAGCGTGTCGGCACGACCTTGGCACCTGCAGGTAACAACGCAACAGCATCTGTTTGAGCAACTGCCACAGCTGAGTCATAGCTTGTGGCGAGCACATGAGTACAGCAACCCTGTCATTGCAATCGCACACCTTGCACAACACCTTATTCATGGATACCGCAGAAGCCATACGCACACAACGCACGAGGCAGCACGCTTGCTGGCAGCTCACCTGGAGGTGGCGAGCCATCCTGGCCCATGATCAGCGGGCTGCACGCCCTGTCCACCACCTGCTTTGCAGCAGCTGCTGCAGCGCCGCCTCCTGGCCACTTGTGTGCGCCGGCCTTGCTGCTGCCTGCCCATGATGGTGAGCCAGCACTGGGTGAGAAGTGGCCTGACCTGCCTGGTGAGATGCGGCCTAGGATCTGGCTGTGCTCGCCAGAGCCCAGCAGGCTGCGGGGACCACCTGCAGATGGACAGCAGCAACAGCAGCGCATGCATTGGCCATACGATGCACGCAAAGCAGCTGTTGGGCCACACTTGAGGAGGAGTGCTGCTGGTGAGCATGCATAGCATGTAGTGCTGCGCATAATGTTCCAACAAAGACATTGGTCCCAGCAGCAATACAGTCACCGGCTGTCCTGCCAGCTCACCAGGGGAGCGCCTGCCTGGGCTGATGCTGCCTGCGGGTGGCTTAATGACCACCTCCCCCTTCACCAGCTGGCTAACAGTGGCCAGCTTGGCTGCAGCCACCTCCGCCTCATATGCTGCGCGCTTGGCCTCCTCCTCTGCCTGCATCTTGGCCTTGAAGTCGTCCTCCATCACCTTGAACAGTGGAGCACGGCCTGGCAGCAGAAGGAAACAATGACATGGCAATAATCTGTGGCTAGCACACGGAGGAACCGTCAGTGCTTGCTGGGCCGGGCACAGCAGCAAGCTGCTTCTAAGGCAATTAAGAGTTTGGCTGAACCAGTTGACAATCGCTGCACCTCTGCAATCAGTGTGGTCCGAGCAGATAGCGCACGAACGCACACAGGTGAGAGTGCTCACCACGCTGCTCCTGGTACTGTTTCCACGAGGCTTCACTCTTTTTCATCAGCTCAGCCTCGCGTGCCTTGAATGCTTCCTGCAATGAGCAGTGGCCAGACTCTATGAGCGCTCAGAGCTGATGCAGTTTCAAAGTGTTTGGTGTATGTGCAGTGCTAGACTCCCTGCCTCCCTCATATGCCACCGCTATATGTGTTGATGTGCACAGGCACGCTGTAGTTGCAATGCAGCGTGCTGAACCACTGCAGCTGCTGAAGTATACGAGGCAGATTGTTGTGCAAATAGACGGCTTACATATTTGGCCTTGCGCTCCAGCATTAGCTTGTGGTACGTCTCTGCACGCGCTGCTGCGGCTGCCGCCTTTGCCGCCTCCTCGCGCTCCTTCCTGGCAGCCTCCTGTGCCAGGCGCCGCTCACGCATCGCCTCCTTCTCAGCCTGCCATGCCCTGCAGCAACAGCGCACATCGCGTGCAAGCAGCAGTCGGTTGTTGAAGTAAGTTGTGCATCTTACTGTGCTTTGCTTCATGGCAGGTCCGCAAATGTTGAAGCTGCAGGCACTTGCTGCATGCAATGGACAGGAACAGCTGTTCATGTTTCCCTCGTGCCTATGAAACAACATGCTCGACACATACAATGACTGCTATGCAGCCAGCCGCGCATGTGTGAGTCAGGCTCACCTGCGCTTGGCGTTCTCGTCCTTGCTTGGTGGCGTGACCTGCGGCAGTGGCTTCGGCTTGGGTGCCTCCACCTTGCCATACAGCGTGAAGGGCTTGTCCGAAATGACGCCAACACCCTCAGCCACCCTCACGCTGCTGTGGCCACTGGCCAGGCCACCAGTGCTACTGCTGACCGCTGCACCCGCTGCACCTGCACGCGCTTTTGCCAGCGCCTCTTTGGCCTTGCTGATTGTTGACGCGACGTTTTCAGTGCTGCCTGCTTTGGAGGCAGCAGGGGCACGTGCAGCACGTATCTTCATCAGCGCATTGGCACTGCCTGTGGCTGTACCTACAGGTTGCTGTGCTGTTGCCTTTGCACTCGGTGCGCGGGACTTGACACTAGTTGACCTAGAGGCAGCTGCTGATGCTGCTGCGGACTTTGCAGCAGCAGCGGTTCCTGCAGGAGTTGCTGAGCTCTTGCGGGGTGCTGCTGCGTCTGGGTTGGCTGGCAGGCCTGGGGCCTTGTGGCTGCTGCTGACCCTGCTGCTGCTGAGCGACCCTGGCTTGCTGCTGCTGCTTTTGCTGCTGGGCAGCTTTTTGACGACCTGCAGGATGCAATCAGCACAGAGAGTGGCGCTGTCTTGTTCAGAGCTAGGCTTCTGCACACCACTAGCTATTGTGCATGGTGAGGTATGGCTGCATGCCACTATCCTTGAACCACGAGGCTATCTATGTTGTTGGCATCAGTACTGTGCCACAGTATGTTGAGCATAGCCTGGCTCTGCAGCTGCTGCAGCGGTGTTGCTCACCTGTGGGCTGTCTGCAGCATCCTTGTCCTCTGCTGCTACTGCTTCTGACGCAGGCATTGCCTCCTCTTGCGCTGCAGTGGGCAAGCGGTAAGGCTATAAGTTTGGGGTCATTGGGTGGTCCTGACACACTACACTCCAGGTAAGGTCACGCCTCACACATTGCGAAGGCGTCAAGCGGGTGTGCAGCTACCAGTGCTTGCAGGACAGATCCTGCTCACCTTCAATGCCTTCAGAATTGTCATCGGCTGATGTTCCCAACTCCAGCGGCTGATCTGCCACCTCCGCCATCGCTCTAGCTACAGTCCCAACGCTGCACCACGCAGAACACGCATCAGTCAGCATTACATCAACATGTTGCAGCTGCCACATCTGCATGCTGATGCGGATGCACGAGCGGCCTAAGAGAGGCTCATGCAGATACAGGTCCAACCATGGCTTAGTACCAAATAATCGTCGCCAGCAGCCCCAGCTGCTGGACAGTGCATATCTTACCCATCCCGCTGCTGGTACCAGCACAATCCTGCTGCAGCCTGTTGTTGTATCCTGCCTCAGCCATGACTGGCTCACCTTGTGCTTGTTGATGTTTACACCCCTTCTGTACCTATAAAAGACACGCTGCCTGTTTGATGTGGTGAAATCCTTCCGAAAGGAGTACGGACGTTCTGGGACGAAAGTCAATGCAGTTCACCACGACGTGGTGCACAAACCACTGTAAGCGACATCGTTTAACAGATTCATGAATTTGAAACAGCTTACGGCATCCTCTCGGCTGGTCAAAACATCACACTAACACGTCACTCGCCGGGTGATGCTTGCAGCGGGTTACTGACGCGCAGCCTGCATGTGCAGAAGCGGTGCGGCTGGTATGTGACACTCTATATGACTCCTAGGGTTCGTGTTTGATTGCAGCAGGCTTCGGCGCCATGATACAGGTGGAGCTCCAGCAGCAGCAGCAGCACCAGGGGCAGCACCTGGCCGAATGCTTGCAGTTATCAAAGAGCAGCTTCAGACGCCAGGAGCTAGTAGAGTCTGGTAAACTCCAGGCGCTGTGCGAGTTGGCCATCCAAGTACTGCCGGCCTGGTGAGGATGCACGCACAGTTGCCAGCAAGCTGCAGCACCTGCTGGCCACACTAATGCGGTTGACCCTCTGTGACCCAACTGTTCTTGCCTGGCTGATCTTCACATGCTCATGCACAGGGACTTGCACAGCAGCCACCGCAGCAGCCAGGATGCGAATGGGCTGCAGCCGCTGGTGCTGCTGCGGGTGCTGCGCAATGCCTGTGCTGCTGGTCCTGCTGCGGCTGAGGTGCTGCAGGCTAGCAGTGTGCACACACATGCAGCACAGCTAGCAGCAGACATTGCACAAGCGCAGGTGGAAGTAACAACACTGGACCCAGAGCAGTGCAAAGAGCAGCATCAGCTGCTGCTGGCTGCCCTGCAACTGCTGGCAAACCTGTGTGCAGCATCAATAGAGGCTGCTGCGGCTGTCTGGGCAGTACTGTTTCCTGACAGACTGCAGAGCATATTGGCCGTATTACAAGGTAAGGTCGCCGCACGTGCTTGCACGTCCACTTTGTACTGCTGCTGGACTGCGTCATGTGTTGCCAGCATGCATCGAACATCGGCGTATGGACCAAGGGCACTGTGTCATCCGCATTGTTATGTCTTCTTTGCAGTGGATGTGCACGAGGTGGCAGCACTGGTGGTGTTGTACTGCATCAGGGCGTGCAGCGCCGCACTGGCAGGTATGACCAGCACAGCAGCAGGCAGCATCTGGTTGAAAATGCTGGCGCCTGTGATGTCGTCCAGCACCAGCAGCAGCACTGACGGGTCTACACAGCAGCAGCAGCAGCAGCAGAGCAGTGGATTAGCGCCATGCGCAACAGGCAATGCAGCTGCTGCTGGTGTCGACACAGCTGGCAATGACAACCTGTGCCTTCTGGTGAAAGCGGTGACTCTGCAGTATGACCGCTTGCAGCAGGTTATGCAGTGCCTGCAGCTCAGCAAGGACACACCACATGGCGACAGCTCAGCAGCATGTGACACTGTCAACACCGCCAGCAGCAGTAGCAGCAGCAGCAGCCAGCTGTTGCTGGATTTGGAAGTCAATGTAGCGCATGCTGTGCTGCTGCACATAGTAGAGACGGAGATGGGCACAGTCCCTGATGCGAAGAGCACACTAGACAGCAAGCAACAGGACGCAGCGCCACAGCAGAGCCAAGAGCAGCAGCAGCAACAGCGGCCACTGGGCTGGCTGGCCTGCCTGGTGGGGCTCGTAAGGCAGCTGTCCAGCCAGGTCAGCAGCAGTGCTGCCGAATGCGACACTGTGGCAGTACATGTGCTGGAGGCGACGCTGCAGGCAAGTGTAAAGGCGGCGGTATCTTCATCCAGGGAGCGTTTTTACGAATGACTGTATGCCATGTGCTTAGGCAAAACAGCAGTGTTCTTGTACTTGTGCTGTGTTCGCCCACGAACCCTGCAGCACCATGTGGCACTCTTCATGCGCATGCAATGCAGCACCCCAAGCACTGCCATCCCCCCCGCTGCCATTGGAGATCACCCTCATTGACTTCCTGCATGTATGATTATGTTGCATGCAGGTCCTGCGGGCTGTGCTGGGCAGAGAAGACGCTGGCAGGGGCCTGCTGCAGTACACTGCATCTGCAACGGGCAGCAGTAGCAGCCCCTCAGGCAGCGATTGCGTTGCGCAGCTGCACTCCCTGGGCCTTGTGCAGCTGCTGCTGAGCATGCTGCAGCAGCTAGGCCCACCACCCAAGCTTCGTGAGCAACAGAGGCAGCAGCAGCAGCAGCAGCAGGCGTCAGCTGCACAGCAGCCGCAACAGCAGACATTCCGGCAGCAGCCGTATGCTGGCTACAGAGCTGACCTCATAGCGCTCCTGAACAACATGCTGTACGGCCGCCGCGCCATTCAAGATGAGCTGCTAGCCGCTGGTGGTGTAGAAGTGCTGCTGAACAACTGCAACCTAGATGACACAGCTCCACTAGCGCGTGAGTGGGCCCTGTGGTCAGTGCGCAACATGTGCCGTGACAATGAGGCAGTACAGCAATACATTGCCAAGTTTCAAGCGGTTGAGGCGGTACAATCTGCTGAGCTGGAAAGCTGTTGAGCCTGGTAGAAGCCAAAGCAGACGCAGCAGCATCAGCATATTTACCGCAAAAGACCAGCTGCATCAGATGCATGTAAGCAGCAGCGAATATGCTTTGTAGTGCTGCTGCTTTTGCATACTTTATGTAGGCATCCCTGCTGCTTTTTGAACGGCATTTGGGGCCATGCCAGCCACTTTACACCGTGTGACGTGCTGCATGACGGCCCCTAAGATACCGTTTCGTTGGTGGGGCCTGCGTTGAGTTGGTGCTGCACTCACTGCATGCGCATAGTGCACTGCACTGCAGAGTGACTCTGTGCGCACCGTGCAGACTCTGCATACAATCCTTGGCGGGCGAGTTGACGGCAGATTGCGCCGCACACACGACTTGTGAATGTAACGTCAACCTGGTTAAGCAGTGATGTTCGCTAAAACTGTATCGAGGCATGTGTCAGACTGGCTGATGGTTTACTACAGCATGCACCAACACTTGTTGCTCCGAGCAATGATGGATGGGCAAGCAACGCGGCCTGCACAGAATACAGTTTTGCACTGCCTGCACTGCCACTGGAGGGCCTCCAGTGGATGCTACCAGAGCGCTGGTGCGTGCTGCCAGCTGGCGGGCCGGCCTAGGCTGCCGCTGGACAGGGTGGGCTTTCAGCAGCTCATCATCATCATCATCATCATCATCATCATCATCATCATCATCATCAAATTACCAAATCAAACCATAGCATCAACGCCATCAACGCCATTTCAGCAGCTCAGTTGGATTTGTTGCATGCTGATGGGGTACCAGTAGCAATCCACAATATGCTCTGTCTACAGGCAGGGCCATTTGCAAATCTTCAATTAAACAGTCAACTTCCGCGGCGCAAGCGCTCCCAAACTCCGTGCATTCTTACAAGCCGCTTACAATGACGCGCCAGCTGAGTAAGACACTTCAAGTGCATGCATACGGCAACCTTGTGCATCCAAGGCACCTCAAAACCACAGCAATGCTGCAGGTCGTGCACACCTCCGAACACTCTCCTGATCAAACATAACACGCCGGCAGCCGATTAGGCACCATCCTGTCCTGTGTTGCCTGCCGCAAACCGCCAACACGGTGCACAGGTCGCCAGCCACAGACATATGCATGCATGCAAAATGCGCAGCGCACGCTGCAGCACGGCATGATGCTACCAGCCCAGCGGAGCAAATGCCCAGACTAGTATACAATGCTGTCCTGACTGAGCATAGCAGCACCAGGCCTGACTACATGCACTCCCAACGCCACAGCAACGAGCACAACCTCTGCGTGCCTGCCTACTGCAACGGCTGCCCGGCTGATGAAGCAGCAGCCATGCACTTGCAAGCACAGCTGCTGCCGCCCCGCAGTTGCTCTCAACACTGCCCCCACTGCGCACCCCCTATGCCACCGGCCCCCACCCGCCAACGTGTTCTGCGTGCTCCCCACAAGACCAGCACACCATGCCCCCTGCCTGCCCCCTGGTCAGCTGACCACGTGCTACATGTGCTACAGCGCCCACAGCTGCGCATTCACAGCAGCTCATCCTCGCTGTTGCCACCCGCCTCTTCGCCTGCCTGGCGTGCCTGCAGCCGCCGCTTCACACGCAGCAGCATGGCCGTCTTCCATGCATCCAGCCGCGTGAGTGCATCAAACTCTGCTACTGCTGTCGCAAACGCCTTCTCGTCTGCTGTTGCCAGCGCCTCCACACACGACTCCAGCAGGCCGGCCTCCCTGCTTCCTGCAAACTGCAGGTCAACGTCCCTGTACTGCTCCAGCTTCACCTGCAGGTCATCATCTGCTGCATAACACATCGCGCAGATGCCTGCTTGCAGGAGATAGCCCTTGGCGGAGAACTTGAGCAGGTGGTTCTCCGTGCATGCGCGCGCAACATCTGCATAGATCTCCTCTGCTGCAGCGTAGCGCTCCAGATCTGCTGACAGCTCTGCAACCTTGATGCGGGCCTTGTTCGCATCGCTGGTGCTGTTCTCCGTTGAAAATATGGCCCGTATTCTTCCTTCAGGCCCTGAGTTTCATACCGCGCAGCTGCCGCGCTGCCATGTTGAGCCGGGTCTTTCATATTTCAGATTTCCAACTTCATGGCACCTTTAAAACCTTGCCGTTGTCCTGCTTGATGTGCAGGCCTGCAAGCTGCCTGTAAGCTTCTGCTGCTTCCTTCCAGGCCTTGCCTAGCTTGTAGTAATTGGCGGCTTTCTCCATGAGCTCTACTGCTTCCTCGGTCTTGTTGCCAGCAAGGCCTGCAAGCAGTACAGTACAGCGTGGTATGCTTCTCAGTGTGGACGCGTAGTAGCACACGAGTCAGGCTCAGCATAGGTGTGGTAGTGATCTTCAAACACTGCGTGCTGCTGAAGGAAAGCTGCTGAAAGCCACCCAGCATGGATGCACACATGCACTGTACTTGCTCCGTGCTGCTGTTGAGGTGGCACTGCAGGGATGCCTTGCGCCTCACCAAAGAAGCTGAAGCTCTTCAGCTTCTTCTGAGCCTTGTCAAAAAACTCATCGCCTTTGGCTATGCTGTCTGTTGCCATACTTGCTTATGAGAAATGGACGAAAAATCAGGTGCAGCAGCACGGTCAAGGAAGAAGCAGGCGATTGCGCGACGCAGATCAGTTCATCACAGACGTCAAGGTTGATCTCCTGCACGTTGAGCAAGAAGCAAGGAACGAAGCAGGTCTTACGCATGTGACAGCAGCGAACAACGTTTCAAGAGGACAACCCCAGACAAGAGGAATCCAGCGTGGCTTTCCATTATCGTCAAACTTGCTGCAATGCGCTAGCATACAGTGAACAATCAGTCACCATCGGCATCAAGTTCCAGCAGCAGCAGCAGCATCACCTCCTGGCATGACTGCTTCAGCACCACACACAAAGGCTGCTCACATATTGTAGTCTTACAGGAGACATGGGCTCTCCCCAGCCCTTCTCTGGCTCCTCTGTGGGTGGCGGTGACAGTGTGCTTGCAGCTGAGCTAGCCACAGAAGGGACAGCACTGTGGGCTCTGGGACAGCATGATGCCGCACTGCAGACACTGCAGCGCATGGAAGGGTTGCTGCCTAATGACCCAAAGGTACAGCTAGCTGTTCTGTAAGCCGCAGCACCTGCAACGACCACCCCTGCAGCAGCGCGTTGATCGTCACAGTCAGCTGACTGATGATATCCCCTCTTCTGCACGTGCCCTGCCACATCTCCTGTGCCTGGCTAACCTGTATGCTAGCTACATTCCCTTCAAGAGCTCCGGCATTTTACGGTGGTGGGTGCTTGCGCTGCTGCTGTGCAGGTGCAGCTCAACATGTGGCTGGCAGGGTACTATGCAGACCCCAGCGTCAGCTTAGATGCTTTCAGTGAGCAGCTGGCAGCCTGGCTGGTGAGTTGTGGCTCGGCTGTTATTAACAAAATTGAATTACTAGTAACACTTGCAGATCGTCTACATGTTTACTGCCAGCCCCAGGTGGGCGTTTCTTTGCGCAGCAGCTACAGCATGACGAGCGTCCCACTTGTTACCAGCAGCTCTTGTGCAGCTGGTTTGATAAGGCCGGACGCAATGCAGCAAGCAGCAGGGGCATTGTCATGCGTACAGTGCGTCGCAAGCACCTGCACATGTCCTCTCTTTATTCGTTGCTTGCAGGACACTCACAAGCAGCAGCAGGGTGAACCCAGCAGCCCCGCCTACACAGCAGCAGCAATCAACCACGGCATCCTGCTCTTTGTGCAGCAGCAGCACGCCAAGGCACTGGCAGTGCTAGAGCCTCTCTACACCAGCGTGGAGGCCATGCATGGCGGTGCTGCGCTGTGCTTGTGTGTTCTGCTGCTGGAGATCTACTTGAGCAGTGGCCAGCTGCCTAAGGCAGCACAGGTGCTGCACTACCTGCAGTCGTCCAACTCCCCTGGCGCGCCAGTGCGTGCAGCTTTCAGTGACGATGTGGGAGATGAGGCAGCCAGCAGCCATGCACATGACGCTGAGCATGGACAGCAGCTGCAGCAGCAGCTGCAGGCGTCCCCGAAGCAGTCACCAGTGCAGCAGCAACTGCAGCAGCAGCAGCAGCAGCTGATGATGTCGCCTAAGCGCCCATCGCCAATGCAGCAGCCCTCACCCAGGCAGTCTCCCAGGACGGTGTACGGCACTGAGCAGCAGTCGCAGCAGCAGCAGCAGCAGCAGGGGGAGCAGCAGCCAGAGATGCCGGTGTCGTTGGACTTGCCGATGGTAACGCGCTGCACCTCGGCTTTCATGCAGCAGGTGCGTGCTGTCTGCTGCAGGGCTTTGCATAGCGTTGTAGCGGTAATGCATGTTCCTGCAAGCACTACAGACGTTGCAAACGCTTAGGCAGCAACAGCGTCTTGTTTCACGCTGGTTGCATTACTGTCAAACACAGCGGCTTCAGTGCACGATGTCTGCAAGCATGTCAGCACAACATGTGTAAACTTGTATGCACTGGTGTACTGCAGGTGTCGCAGCTGGTGGAGCAGCAAGGCGGGCTGATGTCAGGCATGGATGTACCTGCGCTGCTGCACATGTACAAGGCGCGCCTCGCCATCGCCTGCTGCAACTACAAGGCTGCAAAGAAAGAGGTGCGGACACACATAGGATCCGCCAACCAGTTGCACACCATACCCACATGCAGAGAGGAGACATCCTACGCCATGGTGTCTGCTCGTGTGTGCTGTACTTTTGCACATGCGTGTGTTGTGGTATGCACACTGTCGCTCACTCCATTGCCTTGTACACTTATCATGAGTCGCACTGCTTTTGGCTGCGTGCCAACCCTACTGTTCGCAGGTTCGAGCGCTGCTGCAGCTGCAGCCCAGCAGCGCAGTGGCTGTGCTGCTGAAGTCGCAGCTGGAGGTGCTGCGGCAGCAACCCAAGAAGGCGCTCAAGGCACTGGGGCCACTGCTGGCTACCATCAACGAATGCACACCTAGGTGCGCAGCACTTGTTAGACCCGTGCTATGAGGCCACGGCTATGCAAGCAACATGCACAGGGCATATCATGTGGGGGGTGGGCATTTGCACTGTGGGCAGCGTGCTGTGCAAGCTTACCGGCTGCTGAACGCCGCACTCTGCTGTGGGCACTTGTGGGACAGCTGCAGGTTTTTCATTATCAGTCATCTCATGCCCATGGTTGTCTGCCGTGTGTTGGTGCTGTAGGTGCAGGCTGCAGCTGCTGAATGTGCTGGCAGCTATCCACCACGAGCTGGGCAAGCACCACGTTGCAGCAATGTACCTCACCACAGCCCTTGCGCAGCAGCAAGCAGCCACCTGCAAGCAGCAGGGACTGGCCAACAGCAGCAGCAGCAGCCAGGATGCATCAAGCCAGCAGCAGCAAGGTGCAGACAAGCGGCAGCAAGGAGCAGGCAAGCAGCGGCAGGGAAGCGGCAAGCAGCAAGGTGGGAAGGGCAATACAGCTAACGACAAGGCGCAGCTAGCCGCAGCAGAACAGCAGCAGCAGCAGCAGCAGCAGGATGTGTTAGAGCCCCGTACTAGCCGTTGGCTGCTTCCTGATGACAGTAGTGCGCTGCAGTACAATCTGGGACTGCAGCAGCTGGCACTGCACAACTGGCAGGGTGGTATGGAGTGCTTTGAAGCAGCCAGCTGCAGTTTATACATGCAGCCACTGCTCTGGCTGCGGCTTGCAGAGGCGACTGTCAGCTTGTACCATGAGCAGCAAGAGCAGCAGCAGCAGGAGCCGATGCAGCCGGCACAGCAGCAGCTAGCACAGCAGCAGCAGCAGCGTCCTGTGCTGATACAGGTGGGACAGCAGCAGCAGCAGTTGAAGCCGCAGGGGCAGCAGCAGAAGGCTACCAACAGCAGTGATGCAGCCAATCAGCCAGGCGCTGCACTGCTGCAGCAAGCAGCAGAGCAGCTATCCACAGGCCTGGCACTGTTGTGGCAACAGCAGGCTGAAGCTGCCAAGCAAGCAGAGGAAGCCGCAGCTGCCATGACAGCAGCAGCTGCTGCAGCTGCAGCAGCAGGTGGCTTGTCACTGCCAGATCAGCGAGGCAGTGCCTGGCTGAGCACCGCAAGCCACAGCAGCCTGTTTGGGCAGGTGGATGCAGTTGGAGGCAGTAGTGACCTTGCAGGCTGCAGCAGCAGCAGCACACCAAACGCTAGCCCGTTTGGTGCTGCCGCTGCTGCGCCCTCTGCTGCTGCGCCACATCAGCCTAGCAGTATAGACACCAGTGGAGCAGCTATGGTGCCAGCAGCGGCAGCAGCAGGCAGCATAACTCCACTGGATGCCTGTATGCTGTCTCCTGGCACACCTGCTGTGCAGCAAGCCTTGTTAGCCAACCAAGCGTACGTGCATCTGCTGCTGCAGCAGCCGCTGCCAGCGCTTGAAGCAGCAAAGGCACTACTGGCGTGTAGCAGCATGAGCCCGCAGCAGCACTACCTGGGCAGCTGTTACGCTGCTGAAGCACTGTGCTTGTTAGGCCGCACTGAAGATGCTGCTGAGCAGCTGCAAGGACATATGGCGCTTTACATGAGCAGCAGCCCAGCATCAGCTGCAGCAGGAGCTGGAGGTGGCGTTGCAGACCACGGCAGTAGCAGCAGCATGGCGGCAGATGCCCTGTCAAACGCAGTAGCTGCTGCTGCTTTGTCGGGCTTTGCACTCATTCCTGCAAGCAGCATCATGTCGGATGATGACGGCAGTTGCGCAGGGTGCAAAGGCAGCGGGCCATGCAGTGTTGTGCTGGGCACTGGCCATGCAGCTGCAGGCAGCAGCAGCATAGTGCAGCAGCGGGAGCGCCAGGCGGCTGTGCTGTGCAACATGTCGAGTGTGCTGGCAGCGCAGGGAGGCGACTTGCAGGAGAGCAGGCGCTACGCAGCGCTTGCAGCAGCGCATGATCCTGGGTGTGCTGCTGCGCAGCTGATGCTGGAGTTGACTGGCAGCACACCAGTGCAGCCAGGGGGCATGCAGATGTAGCTGCGTAGATGCGCAGCCTGATGCTCATATGGCATGTCGGTGTATCGTTGGTAGTATCCACTAGCTGTGTATCCGAAAATATCAAGCAGTGGATTGTCATGATCTCAAGGACGGGCCTTCAGGTGTGCAGGCTCACTGCAGATCATCTCCTAGTAGGAGATTGCTGCAGCTCGTTTAGAAGCTGATGGTGCTGTGCTGATGGTCATGTGTCAAAGCTTGCCCGCTATTGCAATCCTTGTACACGCATTTAATGCGCCACCAAGTTGGTGACTCTGCATGGATGGAGGTTCCGGCGCTAAACCACTCAACACTCAGCTCGGCGGCCTGGTGGCGCCCGCATGCGCCGTGCATCATCATCATCATCATGTTACCCATTAAGCCATAGCATCAACGCCATCGGCCCCGCGCCCCTCAGGAGCGGAAAAAAGAGGGAGCACTGCTCCATTGTGTTTGCAATTATTACGCACATCCCAAGCTTGGACAAGATACTCAGCAATGCTCCTAGATATCACCCGACACACACCCCTACTACCCCAAACATCATCAGAAATAAAACGCAACAACTTGGTGGATGCATCAGTCAATGACAGCACATTGCGCAATTTTTCAGCGCCACCACGTACATCTCGCAAAACAGACCGAATCTCATCAAACATAGTATCTCTCTGAGCAGAAGTGGCAGGACAATCAAACATCAGATGTGACAAAGACTCAACACCCTGACCACAAGCAGGACATGTTGTGTTAGAATCTGCTCTGCTACCCCCATAATGACTGGTACGCTCATGCACACAAAGACAACCCATTCGGACACGCATCAGCAACTCAATACCACGTGTTGGCGCACCAGAACACAAGAATGGCCTAGCCCTTTTGAAACGCATGGCATCAGCATGAGTAGGGTGCACATGCGTGATGTAACGACTCAAAGTAGAGTGCTGCAGTGATTCACAAGCAACTCTGTCTGCATGCAGCTTCCTGACCTGACGGTTAATATGATTCTTGCACGCGTTAGCGCGATCGGCCGCCGCCTCAACATCCACACCATACTTGCACAGCAAACTCTGCACATACTTATGCCAAGGTGTTGCCGCTACAGCACCACTAGGGCGCTTCCACTCAGCTGAAAAAACCTGGCGTGGCAACCGAGAGTTCTGCATACGCTGAACCCTGAAGTAATACTCCATTGCCCTCTGATGAAGCCACATGTGCAACGGCTTCGCACCCCATTCAGCCAGAACAATTGAAGTGCAAGGGCGCTCTTTGCCACAACGCATTGAGCATTTGATGATGTCAGTCTGCACTTTGTCAATTTGCTGCAGTTGCCTTGCAGTTGACGGGAACCAGACCTCACTGCCATACTCAACAATTGGGCGAATGCATGTCAGCAAAATAATACGCTTTACTTCCACGCTGATGAGCCGGCTCTTCCAGACTGGCATGAGCCCACCCTTCACACGATGCACTTTTGCCAACATATTCTCAAAGTGCGTATTCCAGTTGCAGGCATTGTTGAACCGTGCAGTCACTGCGCAGGTCGGGCCTGGTAACATGCAACTACAGTGAAGCAAAGTTGCTGCTTCGTTCACTGGACGGACGACTGGGCATGTCTTCAAGACAGCGGGTTGTTTACAACTGCAACCCTTGCAATGGTAACATGGTGAAGAACTGTAACCCTTGCAAGCATGCTGGCCCCTGGATCCATGCGCATGCGGTGAGTGCTGACCACACCATGAAGTGCAAGAACCTTTACACCATGAAGGCGCAAGCTCTGCACCCCAAACTTTGGGCACGAAGCAAAGCGCAGCAACACCAGCCTGGACAGTGCAGCGATCATGACATACAGATTACGCGCCCCTGCCAGCCAGCCACGCAGCATACTCTGTCCCAAACTGCTGCTTGAAATGCACTGCCTGGCAGCCCACCACTTCAGCCAGCGACATGCCACACTGCACTGCCTGACCTGTCGCTGCCAGGTACCTGACTTGTGCAAGCCCCTCATGCGACACACTCAGAAACGCTGCTAGCTCTGCCTCCCTTGCTGCTGCTAACTCGCTTCTCCACGGCTCCACATCGCGCACTAAGCTCTGCAGCGCCAGCCACTTCACTTGCGCATCCGCAAGCACATGCGCACCTCCCAAATGCAGCAGCAAGTGCACTAGGGTTCTGCCAGGTAGTTGCCGTTCTGCCAGCAGCCGTTGCAGCACTTCAAGCTGCTGTGCAAGCTTTGCTGGCGCCAGCAGCAGTAGGCCTGATAGGCTTTTGACTTGGTCGGGCTGTAGCTGCTGCAGGAACTCACGGCAGCTGACACCTGATGCGTCTGCCAGTAGAAACAGCCGGCTGCGAAGCACTGCTGGGGACATCTGCAGTAGGTGCGGCTGCCGTTGAACTAATAGCGCTGCAGTAATGAAGATAGGCAGGTGGCGGAGTTGCAGGGTTGGGTCACAACACATGCACACAGGTGTTGCTTAGAGTGTGGTTGCCGACAGAACTAGCAACGCATCAACACACCTCAGTGCTGATGATCAGGGAGAGACGTACAAACGAGCTGCTGTGCGACCCAAGCAGCAGACCTTGACACGGTCAGGTCACCCGCTTAGCACATTTACACTGTGACGGCACTGGTTGCACCCGGGTCCGTACTCACCGCAAGCTGCTTCGCTGGCATCTAGTGCTGTTGCCAACGCCTGCAGCTGCTGCTTGGTACGCTGCCCAGGTGCCACCAGCAGCTGCAAGAACGACACCCCTGCTGCTGCTGTCACCTGCCGCAACTCCTGCTGCTCTGCAGGCCAATGCATCACTGCTGCTAGGCTGTCCACACGTCGCTGCAGCTGCTGTGGCGCCAGCGCTAGCAGCTGCGGATATGGGCTGAGCAGGAAAGCTGCTTCTTCACTGCGACGCTGCAGCAGGTCTGCTAGCTGATGTAACACCTCCACCGGCTCGTGTGGAGTCAGCAGCATTGCTGGCCGCTCTTCTAAAATGCTGATCACTGCACGATTAGTGGTGTGCAGTGCTGCTGCCAGCACTTCTATTGTGAGTGATAACGTATCTGACTGGAACCCTAGGATGGCTGGCTCCTGATATACTAAGGTTTGAAAGCGGAAAGGTGGGAGCTTCAAAACGTCCCGCAGCTGCTCCGGATGTGGCTGATTGTACCAGGGCAAGTGCTGCTGCAGCATATGCTGCTGTGGCAGATGTTGCTGCTGTAGTGTCTGCTGCTGCTTCTGCTGTGTGCCATCGCCCGCGCATGTGCCGCAAGATGACACTTGTGCACCACCCAGGACTGCATGTGCCACCAACCGCGCTCGCAGGCATCGCAGTGTCCGCAGTTCAAGCTGCTGCTGCATCCAGGTGGGGTGCTGCTGCTGGAAGCAAATTTGTTGCTGTGCGCGATGCATGTCAATCACGATCAACTTGAGGGCCAGATTCACGAGTATATAGTTTTGTCAATGGTTGCAGATGCAAAACGTTGAAAGCATGCATATACAGGCGTGGTGCGGAGGAGCACTGAGGCAGCTGCTGTACCCGACGCAATTTGAACTGCCGCTGGACTTACAAGCGCGTACGACGCACGTTCATTCAGTTGAAGGCACCGTTAGTCATGCATAGGTTATGCACGCTGACACGTGCCTGCACATGTGAAGCAGCAAACCCTCAACTGCCCAACTTGGCGAGCCGCGATGCTCTGCTATTTGCAGCCTTACCAACCATTCAATGCCGATTTTATCGGCTGGTGGTGTTATGCTAGCTGTGTCAGTCTTACAGACATTGCCACAGCTGTGCATAACAGAGAACACATCTGTCTGAACTTCACAAAGAACGGTAGCTAGCTGACTGATGAATGAAGCCTCTGCAGCAGGACTACTAGCAGCCTGAAGTGCGTACGACTAAGCTACCCCTACACGACTGCCTAGTTCACCAGCCAGCTGTGCTACACAGCACCAGCAGCAGGCGCCGCAACACCTGGTCTCAAAGAGCTGCTGCTAGCATTTCCGCCAGCCCAGCTCACACACCATTATGAGTGCCACAACTCTGCTCACACCAACAGCTGCTGATCAATGTCGCCTGTAGTGCGAGCTGCTAGCTAAGCTGCTGAATGATCCCTCCCTGCTCTGCACGTTCCCACCCATGCCAGCCAGCTGCTGGCTCGTCAACCCCCTGCCCCTGCCGCCATCCCTGCTGCTGAGCAAGCTCAGAAACCCACTCTGCAGCCTGCTGCTAAACGAGCCACCCGCCCTTGTCGGTGGCGCATACGGACTGTGCTCAATACAGCCAGCCCGCTGCATCGCGCTGTATGCTGTAAGCCCTCCTCCGGATGCTGACGAACGCATCGGACTGCCAGATACACTGCCGCCCCCGCCACGTGCTAACGGCGGCGCCAGCCGCCGCACGATGTTGCTGACTGCAATGCCAAGGCCGCTGGTGGTGCTAGATCTGGCCAGAGAAGGCAGCCCTGCAGCGCTGTACTCGCGCAGGTGGCTGCCGAAGACCAGCTCCATCATGTGCTCACTGGCGTCCATGCCGCACAGCATCACCACCAGCTCGCTGCTGCGCGCCATGCCATCTGGCTGCCTGCGGAATCAAAGTGCAAGCAGCAACCAGGAGATTATAGAGAGGCTGTGAGCGACTGCAGCAGCATGGGGTGTGCAGCGGCAAGAAACGCAGTTACTCACCACTACGATGCTGCGATGACCATGTGGCAGCAGGACCCTGTTATTGAACAGACAATGCACGGACTAGGCAGGAAGCAGCATCACATGCAGTTCAGGAGGTGTAAATCTTGACCACGCTATCTGCCAGCAACTCACTGCAGTGTTTCTCTGCTCCAGAGCTTGAACACCAGCTGCAGCTTGCGCTCCTTTGTATCTGCGTTAACGCCCCATGCCCTGTACAGCTCCTCTCGCTCAGTCTCCGTCAGGTTCCACTTCAGGCCAGCAGCAAGACTCTTGCGCTCCCAATCTAGTGCTCTGCAGGAGCAGTTTACAGCACAACTTAGCACATCAGGGGTCCAGCGTGACCTATGCGCGAACACAGCATGCGCAAGTCGTAAACATGGTGCTGATTGGGTTGTTGGGCCTGGTGATTCAAGTGTGGTATACGAGCAGCGACTCGGACCACTGCCAAAGCAGCATTGTCTGTAGGTCTTTCCATCACAGACAACTTTGGCCTCGAAGGCCATCGGACGCTAGCCACGCATTGCTGCTTTGCCCATATCAGAGACACAGCGGTACAAGCCATGCCCGTTGCCATCACCCACCTGGCGGCCTTGTCCAGCTGCCTGCTGCGCCGCCGTATGCCCCCAAAGCTGCTGCTTGCTGTCAGCGCAGCCGCCGCAGACGCTGACGTCATCGGCCGCAGCGTACCCCTGCCAGCTGTTGGTGTCCCTGGTCCAACCCCATCCCCATAGCCATACGAGCCCCGCCCAAGGTGGCTGGCGTTGCTGCTGTGCTGCTCAGCCCAGCTCGACTCCTCTGTTGCCCCTGCAAGCATCTGGCTGCGCTTCCACTCCAACCGCCGCGCCTCAACCTCGTAGTAGAAGACCTCACGGCCCCTAAACGAGAGAAAGAAGCGCGAGCGGTACGCCAGCGGTACATACAGCTCCTCCCACAGCGCTACAATCTTGGGCAGGAGTGAGTCAACCGTGGGTGTGCTTGCCCAGCCATCGTCTGAGCACGCGTCAAAGATACTCAGCAGCGGCGGCGAGGTGTTGATAGCCGGCAGCATGCCTGGCGCACCCATGCCTGCTGCTGCTGCTGCTGAAGAGCCATCTGCAGCAGCACCTGCTGCTGCTGAGCTGCTGGGTGCGCTGCCTGCTGCAGCTGCTGTACTTGCTGCTGCGGCTGCTGCCCTGACTGCCTCCCGCTCGCGCTGTTGCGATTGCTGCAGCTGCTGCTGCAGCTCGATAACGCGGCCCTCCTCCTCTTCAAGGGAAAACTCCAGCTTCAATACCTACATGCAGCACCAGCGACCAGGTTGTCAACACAACTGCATTGTCATCGCCTGAACAGTCCTTCAAAACACAGCTGTTGATACTGTTTGGTTCAGATGCAAACACAGCTGGCACGGCGCTGAGATCAAAAACGTATGTGCCTAAGATATCTGCTGCTGGTGACACTGAACAGCTGGCAGCGGTACCTGCTCATAGGTCAAGGTCCCGGCTGCCCTCAGCCACAGACCCCAAGGAAGCTGCACAGGTGCCCCTAGTGCAGTGTAGCCACCCACCTGACTCAGCAGTAGCTTCTTCTGCATCTCCAGCCGCTCTGCCTGCTCCTTGTACTGTGCAAGCACCTCACGCAAGCAGCTCACATCCTTCTCAACTGACTCGCGCCATGCCTCCTGCATGCGCACCAGCTGCTCCTGCGCAGCAGCAGCAGCACTGCCTGCAGGCGACGCCGCACTGCGCCGGCTGCTGCTGCCGCCACTGCTGCTGGGCCGTAGGCTGCTGGTAGCGCTGTCCTCTGAAGGAGACACTAGCGCTTGCCGGCTGGCTGCTGCTGCGCTGGCAGCAGCACCTGGGGCAGGAGTGCCAGGCGCTGCAGCTACTGCTCTGCTCGCTGACGCTGGTCTGGTGCTGCCTCGGCAGTGCGACTGCGTGGGTGTGGTTCTGCCAGACATGAGGCGTGGCCCAGCGTCTGTTGGCCAGCTGCCACCCTCCTCACTGCAGCAAGACACAACAAATGAACCAAAACGTCAGGTTGTGCTCCTGTTGACAAAACACTTGGTATGCGGCTTTAGGACAAACACGCATGGTGGCTGCCAGAGCTTGCAGCACTTGATACAGTAATTAGTTGCACCAGGCACATGGCCAGCTTTCAACCAGCTTGCCACCATCCAATGGCTATTGCTATACATGCATATCAGCTGAGCATGCATCTGCACCCTCACCTTGCAGGCAAGTCAGGGCTGCGCACGCGGCTGCGGGCGTCCTGAGCGCTATGCTCCCAGGACTGCTGCTGCTGGTCAGCCGCACTGCTGCCACCCGCATGTGCCAGCCCAGCAGCTGCAGCGCTAGCCAGCGCAGCTGCTGCAGCAGGAGTGTCCAGCATACCGCTGCACACCTCCCTGCTGGAGGCATCCACCAGCTGCCGCCGCAGCTCAGTGAACGGGCTACCCTCTGCTGACGATGTGTAGCTGTTGACCTTACGCGTCAGCGCATCCAATGCGCGGTCACCCAGCTGAGTCAGCACCTCAGCGGCTCGCTTGCGAGCCACCTCACTGCGCAGCGCTTCCAGCTGGTCGCTGCTCCAGCTGCCTAGCCCCTGCCCTGTCGCTTGCTGGCACTCCAAGTGCTCCAGTGCTGCTGACAGCTCTGCCAGCGTGTACTCTTGCACATGCTTGTAGCAGCGCACTTCTACCTCGAGGCCAGCCATGGCTGCCTCGGCTTCTGGACCAGAGGGCTCCTGCGCAACATGCGTGCACCCACACAGCAACAGCAGCAACACACACATGGTTGAGTAGCCAACCCACTGCAATGCTCATTTGATGACAGGCATATGCACACTAGGTAACCCAATGCGAGCTGTATGCTGGCATGCGGACTCCTCGATGCATGGTGTGTCCTGCAGCCGGCAATCCAGCGCCAGACAACGCCTCAACCAAAGCCTCACCTGCAGCTTCTGTATCTGCATTGCTCTGCTAGACTCCTCTGGTCTCAACTTTGCTGGGTTCAGCCTGGAGCCTTGCTGCGCCTTGCTGTGTGGTAGCTGCTGCAGCTCATCCTGGCCAGCACCTGCTACAGCAGGCTGCTCCTGCTGTTGCTGCTGCTGGATAGCTGCCTGCTGCAGTATTGAGGAGCTGGAGCCCTGCCACTGCTGCTGTTTGTGCTGCCCAGGCAGCTGTTTGGGCCGCTGCCGTGGCTGCTGCTGCTGCTGCTGCTGCTGAGGCTGCTGTATGCTGCCGCCTGCGCTGCTAGGTCTGTCTGCACCTTCACGCCGCGGCAGGTAGCAGTCTAGCAAGCGCATGCTGCGCCTGACCTCGCTGCCGCCGCCTGCAGTAGTATCCAGCATGAGCAGCTGCTGCAGGCCACCACCACCTGATGTTGATGGTCTGCTGCTGAAGCCGGCTATGCTGCTACGGCTGCTGGCACCGCCGCAGCTGGTTGAGGGCCGTGCAGCACCGCCTGACGTGTCTCTGCTGGTGTCTGCATCCCCTGGAGCCCACGAGGCCCGCACACCTGCAGAGTAACAAAGCAGCACACCACACCGTGATGACAGCAGGCTCCCACAACACACTGCTGTATTTACACACGTTCAAGGATGCAATGCAGCTGCAACTGCTGCAATCATTGGCAACACATATGCACACAGAGTTGACAGCAATTCTCCTGCAGCTGCATCAGCATTCATTGCTGGCAGAAGACAGCCACTCACGCATGGATGATGCGCGCAGCTCCTTGGCAATGGCCACCCTGTTGTGCCACACCAGACCCTGACTGTCCAGAGAGGCGCGCAACTGCAAGGGCAAGCGGCACAGCACGCAAGTCAGCTTGTGAACAGGCTATAGTCTGCCTTGCAGCTGTGCACTATATAGCACTGCTGGGACCTTCCGGGGACAAAATGCGCTCACAGAATCAGCTTGTCAGCAGTACCCAGCAGCTATGCATGATCCAAACTGCTGCTGGCTGTGAGCATGGTCTTACCTTGTGCGGTGTGCCATCACCACGCAGAATCTGGTTCTGCAGCAGCTGCAGCTTGCTGTGCAGCTGGTCGCGCTCCTGCGCTGTGGCTGCAGCCTCAGCCTCCTTTTGCTTCAGGGCTGCCTCAAGCTGGCCTGCCTCCATATCATTCTGCAGGCAGATGCATGGCAGCGGCATGAACCCATCAGTACTCCAACAAGGTAGGGCAACAACTGGCGGGCAAATGTCTTGCTGAATGCCTCATGTTGCGGCGCTTTGCTGTCACTAGTGTTGCCATGTACAGCACAGCGGCTCAGCTCACCAGGCGTGACTTGAGCTGCATGATTTCCGCTGCCATTGCCTTGATGACGGCCTTGTTGCTGGCCACCTTGTTGAGCTGCGGCCGCATCACAACACGTCCAGCAGCTGTGGCGAAGTGCAGTGCCGCGCGCGTGTTGTCCACAGAGCCTGCAAGCAGCAAGCAGCTTGTGAGATCATGAATATGCTTGTGCGTTTGACTGCGAGGACATACCTTCGCAGATCAGGCACAACGCTGCTGCCAAGCATGGTGTAGCAGCTGCAGCAGCAGCTGGCATATGGCGCACCTGCTGCTGGTGATATGGTGGTGATGATGGCCATGTATGAGTTGCCACTCAGGGATGACTGCAGCAGCCGGGTGAGCTTGGAGTCTCTGTAGGGCACATGCCGCTTGCCCTGCATCCCACACCACATCGGAGGACACAAGCTGGTCAGCCACTGTGACTGCTGCGATACGGCCTTCGCACCGTTGATGTGGTTGGCATACATTCATGCCTCAGGCGCCGCTCAACAGCATGCATATACTCTGCAAGCAAACAACGCATTCCCGTGCAAGAAAAGCCCGAAGATTTGGCTGATGTTCAACACAGTCATAAGCGTGGCGCATTGCTCACCGGATTGTCAGCCAGTGCCCTGATGACAGAGCTCAGTGTCAGCAGGCTCTTGTTGATGTTGCCAGCCTGCGATCCAGAAGCATGTTGTGTGAGCTGGAGTGAGCTATTGCTTTGTGCGTTGACGGTGGGGCAAGCATAATGGTGCGTGCAAGCATATTGCAAGACATGCTAACAGCTCTGCTGCTTCGCACCGCACCTCCTTCTGCCGCAGCTTCTCTTTCTCGCCGCTCTCTGCCACCTGTGAGCCGCGCTCACTGCCTGCCAGGTCGACAAAATTGATGGTGGAAGTTGTGACAGCTGCCGCACCTGCTGCTGCTGGCTGCTGTTCACTGCCAGCGTCTGCTGGTGCTGCTGCATCTTGCTTGCTGTCTGCTGCTGCCTCATCATCCGCAACTGCAGCGAAGGCACCTGCAGGCAGAAGCAGCAAAGTCACACCAGCACATAAGTCATTGCAAGCTACACCAACAATCAGCACTTCAGCACCTTCAGCAATGCATTACACCCATAGCTTGATGGTCTGCTATGCAGCAGTCAGATTATACTTTCAACCAGATCACACTGCTCCAGCGCACACAGCTGCAGCGTGCTATACCTGTGCTATACCTGTGCACCCACCTGCCGCGGCGTTGGCTGGTCTGCTTTCGATGTACAAGCGCACGATCTCGTGGCTGCGGCTGCTGTTGTCGTTCATGCGGGTTGCACGCGTCTGCAGAGAGGCGACATCAAGGTTTGTCTTCCGCTCTGGCAGCCGCTGGATGCTTTGCAGCAGGTTGCTAACACATGTAACCCACTGCATGACTGTGTATTGTGCAGCACATGTACTGCTGGTACACGCCCTTGCATGCGTTGCAGTTGCTGCTGTATGTTTGCAGGAAGCTGCACCACTCACCTGACGGCGCGCCTCCACCTCAGCCAGCAGCTGCTGCAGGTGCTGCTCAGACTGCACGCCTGCTTCACTGAGCCCCTCGGCCACTGTCCCTTTCAAGGGGTCATCCAGCAGCTTCAGCCCAGGGCTATTGTCACGCAGCAGGTCCCGCACAACCTCATTGTATATTTCAACTGCAGCCACACGTATTATGTACTCCCTGCCTGGTTCCTGTGATATGGCCTGGAACATGTCCTGTGCTGCCGCTGCCATGATGGCCTGCATGGTGTAGGTTTTGCCACTGCCAGTTTGGCCGTATGCAAAGATTGTGCTGTTGTAGCCCTGCATAGATGCTGCCACTAATCCTGCTGCTGCCTCTTTGTACACCTGTGCTGAAGTGCTGCTGTCCGGGAACACGCGATTGTACTGGTAGCTGGTGCACTGCGCTGCTGGCTTATCTGGGTCGACATGCTGCAGGTTATTGCTGCCGACTGCCTTCCACGCGGTGCGTTCCCGTGCAAGCTGCTCTAGCTCCAGCAGTGGCCTGATGCGCACTGCCACCCAGACCCGCTCCTTCCTGGCAACAGCACTGCTGCTGCTGGAGCGCATGCTCGAGGCGGAGAAAGATCTCCTGGGCCGGTCTTGGCTGACAACATCCATGGCTGCTCTGGGGCCGTGCTTGCTGCTGCTATATTCTCTGCTGTGTCATGTTTGGTGGTGCTGCCGTACGGCACGCTGCAAGCAGCGTCAGTATGCCTAATGATGTATTTCTACGCTATATGCCATGGCAAGAGCGGGAGCAGCGTGCTGTTGTTGGCACGCCCATCAGCTGTTGTCAAGTCAAATCCGGAAAGAACAACGGAGGACAGGCTATGCTATGCTAGGTGTCAAAGTTTTCAGTCGCTGTATTCTTCATCATTCGTGGTCCCTCCCTGCTTCGCGGCTGCTGTGCATCATGTAACAGTGGCACGCAAACCCTCTTGAATGCACCGCAGCCGCTGCAATTGCAGCTATGTTGATAACTATATTTGTACCTAGTATTGCACCTGGGTACCAAGGGGCCGTTATACGACCGTTGCCACCAGGCGGTACAACTGTAGGTGCTCGCAGCCATTCACTGCAGGCCATTTTGACGAGCGGCTGATCGCATGGTGTCAACGGCACTGTTGAATACAATGATACCAACGATTCGCGTCTGCAAGACGATGCTGCCGTAGCTACTGCCAGGCAGCTGCTGCACAGCCTGTGCAGGCAGCCTGCACAGATCAGCAGCGCTTTGCACAAGCATTCGCGGGAAGGCATCCATGCCTCTGCTCACACTGCCACATGTTTCCGAAGCCAACCAAGCCAACAAAATCCATTCTTGATATGGTTACAGTACAGGCACCAGGGTACTATATCTAGATGAGCTGCCTACTGCTTGCCGTACACCTCCTTGAAGCGCTTCACTGCCTCCATTATGTTGTCCCTGCAACAGTGCAGCAACAGAGGTGAACCACAGCACGACACGCAGGCAGGCAGTGCCGAGAGTCAGCGATGGTCAAGCAGGGATGACACCAGGGCAGAATTCAGCTGCTGTATGTGGTGTGATTGTTGTTTTGATCAAGCATTAGAAATGTACGGCCAACAGGTTGCCGCAGGGATCATGCAGCACAACAGGGCGAAGGATCGGTGCCACTGCTGCCGTGCCCTGCAGCCGTTAGATCGGCCAGCTGCTGTTGCACATACCCTTAGACAACCGGGCACTGAACTTGCCACGGCCACCTTACACGCAGTGCTGATCATCATCCTGCATGCAGCACAGCGGGCCATTCTTTTCTTCTGAGCAAGCTGCTGCAACAGCTGCACGTCGCTGCTCACCTGCTGCCGAATGCGCTGGCGCGCACAAAGCCCTCGCCTCCTGGTCCGAAGCCGCTGCCTGGTGTGGTCACGATGTTGCACTTCTCCAGGATCTCAGCAAACACGTCCCAGCTGGGCTTACCGGGGAAGCCCACCCACACGTATGGCGCGTCATCACCACCTGCACATGAAACCCGACAGCACAAAACCCTGGTATAACAGCAACAGCATGTAGCACGAATGACACTAAAGGGTTGTCATGCAGCAAGCATGCATGGTAAATCGTCCTCACCGTGCATTGGATCCCGCGCAGCATGCGGTCCTGTGCATCATGCATAGCTCAAGTGGTGCTGCTGCTTGTCATCATTTGGTTTGCTGCCTGGTGCTCACCGTACACCTCGAAGCCCATCTCCTGGAAAGTGTTCTTGAGGATGGCGGCGTTCTCCTTGTAGAAGTTGATCAGGCCGTACATCTCCTTCAGCCCCTCAGGCTGCAGCAGCAGAAGCAAGGTATTAGATAATCGTGGGACCAATCCTTGCGTTGTCCAGATGCAGCGCTACCAGTCGAGCCAACTCAGCTTGAAGCCGCACATCCAAGCAACAGACTTGGGTGTGCAGGACGGCAGGCAATATACAGCGCAGAGATCGCCAACAATTGCCAGCAAGTCTATATCATTTAAAGTAGCTAGATGGCATGCAGGTGATGCAACCAGCAGTGCACAGTGCGCACCTGCAGGCATGCCAGGCCGCCCGCCTGCACAATGTTGGAGGCGCCGTTGAAGCAGGTGGTCATGACACGGTTCCAGTCTGCGTGAACGCTGCTGCCGTCCGCGTAACGCAGCTTCTTGGGCACCACTGTCCAGCCCAGGCGCACACCAGTGAAGCCCGCGTACTTGCTGAAAGAGCAGGTCTCAATGGCGACCTCGTCAGCACCTGCGGTTGCAGGAGATACACGGGGAACCACGCACCTTGCCAAATTGCGGAGGGCATTTGTGCATGTAGGCTGTTTGAGTGTGTTGTAAAGAGGGATTGCAGCTGCCAGTATGACTCCAACAAGTACTGCCTGGCTAACAGGCGACCCAGCTACCAGCACATGCTGAGATGGTGTACTGTCCCATGCAGAAATCTGCTGTGCTTGAACGTGCTTGCCATCCAATGTCACTGCTAATAACACTGAAAGGCAACAGCCCCTGCTCAGCCAGGCGCGCACCCTCAATCTCGTAGATGGTCTTGGGGCAGTCCGGGTTGGTGATGTACAGTGCGTATGCTGCGTCATACACGAGCAGTGATCCGTTGTCACGAGCAAACTTGACAAGCTGCTTCAGCTGGTCGCGGGTGGCAGCAGCGCCGGTGGGGTTGTTGGGGCTGCAGAAGAAAATGATGTCCGTGCGCTTGGTCTGCACAGATTAGGGGCGCCAACATACACAACACCGGCAACATAAGCTTCTCAGCTTGAGAAGGAGGTGGGACATTTCACAAGCCGCGCATGATTGAAGAATGCAGCTTTACATACGGGTAAGCATGCTTGCACACCTGCAGCTGGCATGTTGGCAGCGTGCATGCACATTGAAAGCAACTGGCAGCCATACCTTGGACAGGTCTGGGAAGAACTTGTTCTCTGGCGTGCAGACCATGTACTCAATGCCGTCAAAGCCAGTGCCGTTGTGTGTGCCGGTGTTGCCCATCATAACGGTGGTGTCCACATACACAGGGTATGAGGGGTCCTGAGCGGCGATGGTCTTGTTAGCGCCGAACATCACCTGGAAAGGGTGGTTGGTATGTTGAACAATCAGCAGGGCAATGGTTATTCCTGAGCAAGCTATGCACAAACACAAGGCATCGCTCACAAGGTCAGCAGCATCCCAGATAGCACCATGATTCCACACATCATCTGTCATCGACTTGTACTGCGCGCTTGCCTGCCACTGGCTTGCTGCTAGGCGGCTGCTGCCACACTGATCCTTCACTGCCACAGCAGCTGATGCCCCTGATAGGAGCTCCCTATTTCCGCAAAGCTCTGGTACTGCTGGTGAATTGCTGCTGCTGCCACTGGTGCTGCTGCTGCTGATCGCACCTGCAGGCGTGAGATGTCACACTTTGAGCCGTCCGACACGAAGACCTCATCGGCAGCAACCAGTCCTGGGTAGAAGGTGCTGGCAAGTGCCTCCCTCAGTGCACCCTGGCCCTGCTCAGCACCATAGCTGCAACACAGCACAACAACAGGGCAGGTACCAGACACCATGAGCAAGCTGGTGTGCGACATTTACCTGCTCCAGCACAGAGCCTGCGTCTGCGAGACATGCAGGAGCTCGTTGCTTACATGCTGCCAGCATGCCTGCAGTGAGTCCACTGCTGCCAGAGTTTGTATGCAGGTGCTATGGTGCCAGCTGATAGCAGCTGTCCAACCAAAGCAGACACTGGAACACCACACATTGTCCTGTCCTGCTGGGCAAAGTGAGCAGCTGCGTCATTTGCTGTTGCTGGAGACGTCTTCTGCTGTCTCACCCGCTGTAGCCCTCACGGGTGGCCAGGCCAACAGCTGCCTTTGCCATTGCATCTGCAATGTACTGAGGCAGCGGCTCCGTGGTGTCACCAATGCCCAGGCTGATGATCTGAGCATCGGGGTTCTTCTCCTGATGAGCGCGGCGACGCCTGGCAATCTGTGATCAGAACAATATGAAGAGTTGAGCAGCAGCAACAGCAGCAGAAGAGCATGGGTCACTGCGGCTGCTGTTGGAGGATTGCATGGATGGGGACTGCTGGCCTGAAGTACAGTGCTGCAGTTCAGCGTGGTGGTGTGCTGCAGATTGCGTGCTGCACATAAGATGCTGCGCGATTACCTCGGGGAAGAGGTAGCCAGCCTGCAGCTTTCCGAAGTTCTCGTTCCTCGAGACCCTCAGCACAGCTGCAGCAGTGACACAAGTATGGCAGGAGCAGCAACAGCAGCAGCCTCAGCAAAGTAGCAGCAGACGCGCACACTGCCTGTGCAAATGATCGCTGATACTGCACTTACACTGCTCGGTGGTCGCCGCACAGCGCACTGCTACTGAAGGCACCCTCTGCGGCTTGCTCCTGCACAAACAAGCGTCCAGGTCAGGTCGTCGACTGTCAGCACTTTGGAAGGCGCCATTGAAACCAACCATCCTTTAAAGTAATTCAATCACCTCAGAGGGGTAGCAGTGCAGCCCAGGGGCTGCTTTGTCAGGAGGGCCATGTTGCAGCCACCACTTGAAATTGTGGTGATTGGGAACAAAACGGTCCCAAGGAAAGGCGCAGATGCGATCTCTACGCTTGCACTTGACTGTTGCAGTGTCTGGCAACCGGACGTGTGGTGTAGGGTTGTGGCAGTAGACAACGTAGTGCCCAGTACTGGGCGCCTATCATGGAAGTCACACGCAGGTGCTACAGCCAAGCTGTCACTGCAACACCCCAGATACCGATGCACTGCCTGTATGCTTGCTGGCACAGAACACCAAGGGCTACGCACGCTGGGCTGGTCCTGTCAGGCCTGGGCCAAGGCTGGCCTCGTCACGATGCACGCACACTGCACTGCTGCAGCTGCGAAGGCAGGTGTTGGCCAGCTTGCACTGCTGCTGGCAATGCGTTGCTGAATCGTGCTGAGGACTGCTTGGTGGGGCTAACGGGTGACCAGCTTGGTCACCAAGTTGACTGGACCTAGCACACCTGAGTTTGAATGACACCCGCTCGATATCGTGAGGCAGAAGTAGGCGTAACAGACAGAAGTCATGAAAATGAAAGTGCTATGGTTTCTCTGGGTCGTGAAACGACAACGCGCTGGTTATGCACATCTTCCCGCCTCCTCACTCTGCTCGTAGTTCACAGCTGAGCAACGACACTTTCAACGCATATCATGTTTCACTGTCCACTTGAAAAGAAACTTCAAAGTTACGTTGCCAGCCCAAGCTGCAGCAGAGCTCGAGGGCCCAGCATTGCAGATACGGGCGCAAAGCCCTGCAAAAGGGCGCTAAATGCAGCTGCTAGATCCTACTTTGCTCATCTCGCTGATTGGAATACCTTCAAAACATCTGAAAAGGTGCTGGCAGGCACTTTGACAAAACCTGCTCTGCAGCAGCAGTACAGCAGCGCAGCAGGCTGACATGCTGCACATGTGGCACATGCAGGGCCCTCAACAAAGAGCTAGACGTATACACTAGAGCCACATGCAGCGAAGGCTTACTCTGCATACGAAAGGTGCGCTGCTTTCTGCTGTGTTGGCATGGCTCAGGCTGGAGCACTGCAACCCAGCTGTCTTTATGCGTGTGCATACCTCTACTGCTTCATGTGTCTGCCATGCTTGGACTTCAACTGTATAGCTTCCACATCAACCCAAGCCACCACATGTTGTTGTTCTAACCATGTGTATGCACAGTACTGGGACGCACACTGCTCGACCATCAGCAAGCTGCCAGCAATTGCACTGCTGGACCAAAGCAGCTGCCCCAGGGGCATCTCAGACACAGACTTTCTGGCGCTGCTGTCACGCCTAACCAGCCTGCAGCAGTGGCAGATATGGGACCTGCGAAACACTTTGGATATCCACGGCTGTGGCTTCGTAAGTAGTGTTTGCAGCTCTGTGCATGAAGTCCTTAGCAATGCTCTGACATGAAACAGCAGCAATCAGCAGAGGGTGACAAACGTCAACATTATATTGCAGCATGCTGTGTTCCATGTGCAGTGTCTTGCAGTGCTGTTTTCTGATAGGGGTTTCGCTCTCCTTGGCTGCCACTGAGTAGTTTGTCGCTTTCTGCTGCAGGTGGGCTGCCAGGAGTTCACGCTGATGATCATGCTGATGTGTGCAGCAGTAGCAGGGCAGCAGATGCAAGCAGTGCACGCCTACCACAGCAGCATCTGCCGTGTGTTCACAGGTGCGTGCAAGGCCAGCTGCCGTTGGCCTGCTTGAGCTGCGGTGACAGCACTGTCACACCAGCTGCAGCGATATGGCCGGCTGCCCTGTTGCAATGCCACATAACAGCGCTGCAATGTGTGTTCTGGTATGCCAGTATGTCTGCAGTGCAGACGCTGCACCAGCAGTGCGGTTACAGCCAGTATTCTCGCATGCGCAGCAACATGCTTCAAAGCCAGTGCCATCATGATTTGTGTATGTCTGGCTGCTGCTGTTGTTCGTGCGCTTGTTGCTGCTGCTTCAGGGGCTCATGTTGGCAGCGCTTTGGCGGGGCTGACGCAGTGCTGTCAGCTCATGCAGCTGCCTTTTGGATGCCTCGTAGCCGCTGTGCGGCAGCTGCACATAAACCTGGCGCAGCCTGGAATATGCTTAGACAGCAGCAGCACCAGCAGCAGCTGTGGCCATTGCTGCTGCGGCAAGGCAGCAGTTGCTGCAGGCAAGCCCAGCAGCAGCAGCTGCTGGCCTTGCAGCTCCTGCAGCTGCAAGCACCTGGGAGGGGTGCAAACCAGCTGGCAGGAGCCAGGCAGCAGCGCAGGCAGCCATCGCGCTTGTCTATGCAGCAGCAAAGCAAACGCATGCGGGAGCTGTCAGCCAGCAGACAACAGCAGCCGCAGCAGTGGCGGCAGCGGCAGGTACAGCAGGAGCAGCAGCATGTTTGACCCTGGCACTTCGCAAATAGGCAGCTGCGGAGCAGCGGCTGCAGTCACAGTAGTACGGACAGCTGATGCGTGCAAGTGTCAGCAGGGAAAGAACTATCGGCAGGGTCCTACTGATGAGGTAAGGCAGCTGTTGGTGGCAAAGCCTATGCATCTCTTTTGTCATCGGGTTGCTGCTGTGGCATGCTGTGTTGTGGCGTGCACAGCACCAAACGTCACCGCCGTGCAAAGATAGCGGGGAGTCAGTGTTTTCAAGCTACTGATTGCGGGCCGCAGAGTCTCCTGCATGAAGGTCGGCTTGCAGTGCTTGCAGCAGTCCACTACCTCAGGCATATGCTTTGCACCTTCATTCCAAGGCATCTGCAGCGCTAATGCCTCGATATTCCTGCTTTTGCTGTTGCCGTTGCTGTCTTGCTGCAGGACATGCAGCTGGTGCTGTTCACCACTGTCCAGCTGGCCCATGGCATGCTGCTGCCACACGAAACCAGCGATAGCGCTGCACAAAGCAATGGCATCGAAGAAACTGGAAGTAGCAAGACGTCGGGTTTCTGCTGCATAGGACGCATTTTCTAGTGATGATGAAGCTGGCATTTTTCTTGTCCATTGGTGTCCTTTTGGAAGTCCAGGGTTGCAGCTGGAGCGCTGTTGTTCCTAAGGAGTCCACCCCCCCATCGAGGATGAGCCGCCCCCATGTTAACGTATGTCGTCGTACAGAAGGCGGTGAAAACGCTGCCAGCGCCGTTGGGATTGACACACCAAGCAACAGCAGGCTACGTGTGTGTTAAGCCAGCAGTGGCAGGAAACGTCCAGCAGGCAGCAGATCGTGACCATTTACGTATGTATCTACACCAAAGTTCTTTTGATCTCTCGCTTTCTTTCGTGATCAGAACACTCAGTCCTTCAACTGCTTCTTCCGACACCTCTACGTCGGCAGCAATCCGGCATCAACATCGACCAACGGTTGATGCGCTTTGATTGAACATGGGTAGGCGCTCAGGTAAGCTTCATCCTGCGCGACGGGCTTACTGAAGGTGTCACGGCACAGGTCCATCAAGCCAGGGATGATCTGGTATTTCAATGCTCTGCTTTACGTTGTGTATCGTACGTTAAGCGTTAGTTTGCTAGCGGTGGCTGATGCTCTGCTCTGCCTGCCACTTCGAAACACACTCCAGGAGACCAGACTCATTTCTCTGCCACCGGCCCAGAACGCGACACTCAGGCTCATTTCCACACCAAGAAGATTGGATTGAGCACTAGGCACAAGGACCAGCACTCGCGCCCTGTGAAGCAAGGCGTGAACAGGCAGCAGCAGGCCAAGGAGCAAGCCCACACCAGGTGACCAGGCAGTCATCTGCCTGCCCTGTTTCGCTGCTGCAACCTACAGTCTTTGATCCAGAACAACGTTGTAACGGTGCTGCTTCCTGCCTTGCACACCCAACGACCACCTCATCATTGCTGCTGCCGCCGATGTTGCTGCTGCTGCTGCTGCCGCTGCAGGTACCCCTTCAGCAACAGCGTGTACTGGCTCAGCGTGCTGGTCTTTGTCAGCTTCGTGCTGGCGTCCCTGTACTGGATCACGTACTTTGCAAGCTCTCCCTAGGCACCACCTAGGGGGCATCGCCTGGGCCTGCAGGGGCATGCCCAGCCAGGGCCTGGCTGCAGCAGCAACAGCAGCAGCAGCAGCACATTAGCTGCAGAGCCCGCATAGCTAGCAGTTCTGAGACCTTGTTAGTAAAAGTAGAGGAGCGGCGGGACGATGAAGTTGATACACCAGAGCTATATCAAGAACGGAGCAGGGGAGGTCAAAGTTGTGGCTGAGGAAGGTGAGATGACATCAGCAACGTTGATGATCAAGTAGGTAGCGCGCGCTCTGCGTCCATGTTTGACTGTGTATGGTTTGATTGTCGGCTGAAACACCAGCTATTGCAGAAGGTGATCAGCACTGGTGTGAAGAGGCAATGCGGCAGCAGCAGCTACGGTGCCATGCCATTGCGATATCAGCGTGCTGCAGCACGCATTGATGCAGCTGAACAGTATGTGTTGTTCCTTGACAGCTAAGTCTGTATGTCCCAGCCTGTTACCTTGCAGCTGCACGCTTTTGTGCAGTCATCACTCATACGGTATTGCATACTGTGCTGTGTTGTGTGAACCGCAGCCGAGGACATGTGGCACGTGTTCAACTTGGTGCGAGAGGGTGACCACGTCACTGGCACAACCTTCCGCAAGGTTGCTAAGGAAAGCGGCACTGGCGCTGAGAGTGAACGTGTCAAGATCAAGCTGACGATCCAAGTAGAAGGAGTGGAGTTTGACCCAGAAGGTATGCTGTCCAGCGACGTTTGAATTAGTGTGCAGCCAAATAGTAACCATTCAGGGATGCAGTTCTGGCGGCTGCAGTTGTTTGTCGAAGCATAGTGCAGAGGGAGCGGGGTTGGTTCACAGAGCATGCTTCCTACGGCATCTCAAACAGAGCTAACACTTTCCCAGCGCTGCTGTACCAACCAACCAAATATCACCACAGTCGAACATTGGACTTTTTAATATCAAAATTTGTACATATCAAGACTTTTCAGCTATCAACTGTGGTGTGTCTCCTGTGTGTCGTTGCAGGCAGCTCCATCCGTCTCAAGGGCCGCAACCTCACCGAGTGTGAGCACATCAAGCTGGGGGCCTACCACACACTGGAGCTGGAGCCGCAGCGCGCATTCAGCCTGGCCAAGGCCTGCTGGGACAGCCTGGACATTGAACGGCTGCGCAGTGCATGCGACCCGCAGGCATCAGCAGACCTAGCAGCACTGCTCATCACAGTGAGTGCAGTTTGCAGCGTGCAGCGCATACCTGGTTGTATTGGAAGTGCCAGTATGCGTAGCTGGTGTAACCAGATGCGGTGATGGCAGCACGACACTGCTTCCTTTATCAGGCAGTATCTGGCGTCCAAGCTCCTGCTGAGGCTGACGAGTACTGCGCCAGGTCCGTTGCAGAGTGCCTAGTATGCTGTGTTTCCCATCTGGGTTGGCACACTGCGTGCCTCACAAGCAGCACGAAATACACTATTTCTTGTCATCTGCCGCATTATGGGGGCTATTCTGCACGCCACATGATTTGCATCAAAGGTGCACCTGTGAGTCGTAGTCAGCAGATTCACACGTCAAAACTTCAGCTGCAGCCTCTAGGACTGTATGTTTCTCTCGAGGGGGGTATGTTGTCCAGCAGACCTTCAGCGCACCTGTGCCTCGCCACAGCAGACTCTGATCGGCTGTTCTTGTTGGTGCTGCGTATTGGTGCTGCGTGAGCCGTAGCTGTGTGTGCTGTTGTTCCATGTTGTGCAGGAGGGCCTGGCGCACCTGTGCCTCACAACAGCAAACCCTGGTAAGTGTTCTTGTTGGTGCTGCGTGAGCCGTAACTGTTTGTGTGCTCCTTGTTGTTTGTTGTGCAGGAGGGCCTGGCGCACCTGTGCCTTGTTGGCAGCAGCACCACGCTGGTGCGCGCCAAGGTGGAGGCCAACCTGCCACGCAAGCGCGGCCCTGCGGTAGCTGGCTACGACAAGGCCTTCGACAAGTTCATGGACCAGGTGGGGCACTGATGTTTTGCAAGGGTGATGCAACGTTTGTACCCTAGTAATTATCTGGTTTTGGTGGTGATCTGCGGTAGCTGGCTACGACAAGGCCTTCGACAAGTTCACGGAGCATGTGGGGCACTGGCGCCATGCAGTTGCGAGGTTGTTGTGACTTTGTATATCTATGAAGCGTGCAGTATCAGTGCTGGCCTGCGGTAGCTGGCTGCGACAAGGCCTGGGACAAGTTCAAGGACCAGGCGGGCCTACTGCCACTGCTGCTGCTGCTGGTGCTGTACGCACCGCTGATGGCCCTGCTGCTGCTTGTTCCGACAGGATTTTGGTGCGGTGGTGCTCCATGTGGACTGGTCTATAGTTTCTAGGCAAGCGCCGCAAGTGGGCTCCTATACATGACACAATCGCACCCCCTGCCTACACAGCTCTGCTTGTGCTGCTGCTGCTGCTGCTGCTTGTTCCGACAGGTGTTTGGTGCGGTGGTGCGCCACGTGGACTGGTCCATAGTGAAGTGCCTGGTCATCGCTGGCCCTGGCTTTGCTAAGGACACCTTCAAAAGCTACTTGGAGGCAGAGGCAGTGCGGCGAGACGTGCGGCCGCTGATAGAGAACAAGGCCAGCATCATTACTGCACAGGTGCGTGATGTAATAGGCCTTTTGCAGTTGTTGAGGATACAGGCGGAACTGGCAGACTTGCGTGGGTGCGATGGGCGATGTGTGTTCGCTGCTGGCGGGAATAGGTCATGCTGCTTGTCTCAGCAACTGCAGGTGCTGCTGGCAGACAGCTGGTGTGAGTTGCAACATGTTTCATTGACGGTTGCGTGCCTGTGCTGCTGCTGTTGCGGGTGCTGGCTGCAGGCGTCGTCTGCGTACAAGCACTCGCTGAAGGAGGTGCTGGCGCTGCCAGCCATTGCAGGCAAGATCAAGGACACCAAAGCAGCACGAGAGGTGGCAGCTCTGCAGGTGGGTGCACTGCACATCTTGTCCAGCTGTTGTGTCTCTGGTGCAGGGGTTCTGACTGCAGGATTGATGGCCTGTTTTGGCTTCTACACAACGTGGCTTTCAGCGTGTTTAGTACCGGCCTGAAGTGGTGGATGTATGCAGGTGGGCAGCGCTAACAATGACTGCACTCGCGTGTGCCCAACAGGTGGCGCAGCCACTGACTGCAGAGATTGCAAGACAGGTAGATGCTGCTCTGTGCCTGCGCAGCAGACATAGCAGCAGCTGGCAGTATTGCATGTGGCGTGTCACCTTGGAATGTGGCACCTTCCGTGAAATGGTTGATGGTTTGCGTGCCGCCTCTGTCTGTGGTTGCAGGAGTTCTATGCCATGCTGGGTGCTGACAGCAGCAGAGCGTTCTATGGCCCTGGCCATGTGCTGGCTGCTGCAGAGCTGGGAGCAATACAGACACTGCTCATCTCAGGTGCGCTGGTCGCGCTTAGTGACAACTGTCATCTTGGTCTGCATGGGTGGTGTGCAGCACTGTGTGCGGCAGCAGCATGTGGAGGCCTGCAAACATAGCTAGCTGGTGTTGCGCTAGTTTGCACCGCTGTGGTGGCAGCCACTGAGTGTGCCACTTCAGGCACTGGCAGCGCTAGTTAGCGGTGTAACAGCAGTCATCAGCTGCCTGAGTACATGCCAAGGAGGCGTAAGTCGCAGAACTTTGCTGTTGCCTTCTCCTCTGCTTTTGACCCAAGTGCCTCTGCTGTGTGCTTGCCAATGCCTGCAGACAAGCTCTTCCGCATCAACAACGTAGCAAAGCGCAAGAAGTATGCAGATCTAGTGGAGGGTGTGCGTGAGGCGGGGGGTGAGGCGCTGCTGTTCAGCAGCATGCATGTCAGCGGCGAGCAGCTCAACAACCTGAGTGGCATTGCTGCAGTGCTGCGCTTCCCACTGCCTGAGCTGGAGGATCAAGAAATAGTAGAGGAGGTGTAAGGCTCTGGTGTGTTTTGGGTTTGGTGGCTTTGTGAAACCGCCAGCCAGATATGCGTCTGCAGCGCAGGTGGTTGCGGAATGGGATCGAGAGAATGAAACAGCACTGCAGGCAGCGCAGCAGTTCGAGATGCACCCAACTGCTGCTTCTGCTGCTGGCTCCTACTGGCTCCTGCGTTTGTAACCAGCAGAGCGCTTAAGGCTTGGTTGAGTTGCCGAAGTGTAGATTATTGCTTCACCTCCGAGGGTCATCATCATCATGTTACCCATTAAGCCATAGCATCAACGCCATCGGCCCCGCGCCCCTCAGGAGCGGAAGAAAGAGGGAGCACTGCTCCATTGTAGAGTCTACACAAGCACAGCAATGTGCATAGAGTGTGCCTGCTGCTGGTGCAAGGTTGGGGGTGGGAAGCCAACCGAATATGGCCTCGGACGTCATCACAGCTCAGGAAACCATCCTGTATTCATCATCATCATGTTACCCATTAAGCCATAGCATCAACCATCCTGTATTGTCAACACAGCACGGTGCTGTCCTTGCAAGTCCCTGGATGGTGGGTTTGGCGCCCACCAGGCTGCAGCGGCCACAACACTGTCAACTTATGAGTCACTTGCTGCCGTTTTTTCCAGTAATGTTATGCTGCTTTAGAGTAACTACTGCAATTTGCAACCTTGCGACACCAGGCGAGGCCAAGGACTGCCTGTGCAAATCGATCTCCCAGAAGACGGGCCGGCGGTGATGACTCACTCCCGGGAGCATCATCACCCGCTCGTAACCCTCCCATCCCGGCTGTTGTTGCAGCCTACATAAGCACACAGTGCCTAAGTGTTGAGTATCTCTCTGCGCATGCAGCGGCAAGTGTGTGTCGGTGTCTTCAACAGCTGTTCGGCAGCTGTTTCAACCTACCCCTCCCTTCCTTCCCCTTTGGTGAGATATCATGCACTCTTATCTATCCTGTATCTCATAGTCGGCCGCTAGTGGCAGCTGCTTGCAAGGCGACAGCTTACCCGCCGGGTGATGGCGCGAGGCTCGGCCACCCTGCAACAGGCAGCCCGAGCAGCCGATGCACAGTGCTTAGTCGCCATTGTTAACTTCTGTAGCAGACTAGCAGCTGCGGGCGTTCTCGATTGACCAGGATGTCAGTGACTCACAACACAAGTCTGCACAGCCACCTGCAGCTCAAACAGGGTGCCCTGCTTTGGCCAGCTTCAGCCCTGCCCTCAACTTTCGTCTTAATTCATGTGCTGAACGCAGGTCCTTGACACCTCCAACATGGCAGACAAAGCGGACATCGTGGCGCGAAGCAAGAGCTCTGCAATGCTCTCGACTGCTGCATCAGAGATGAGCAGCTACGCTGGCTATGACAAGTCCACCAGGAAGCTGGTCATCTCAGCTGAGCGCAAGATGGCACTGCGTGTGCTGGTGAGTGCCACCGTGGCTTCCATTATGGAATTATGTTGAAACACGAACTCCTAGGATATAGCCTGAGCATGTCACATGATGATGCCTGCCATCCATTGCTTGCACAGCTGCATGTCAGGCAGTCTAGAGGCATGCTGCGATGCCAATCTCAGCAAAGTCCATTTGCACTTGTTGACAGCATGCATAGCATGGCTGCAGCACGATAGTGCAGTGCCTTCAAGTGCCCCTAAGACCTCCAAAACGTCGCTGACATCTGTTCCTGCCTGCTGCTGGTGCCCTGCTGCTTTCAGGTTGATGTGTTTCTGACCATCTTCATCAACTACATCGACCGCACCAACCTGGCATTTGCCAGCGTGCAGCTCAACGCAGACATTGGGCTCAGCCCATCCATCTGCGGCCTGGGCTCAGGACTCTTCTTCATCGCCTACGCCTTCTTCCAGCTGCCAAGCAACATGTGAGGCCACAGACAGACCCGGGCAGGCTGCTGCTTTGCTGCCTGTTAGACTTCTGCTTGCATGTGCCGTGCCTCACCACTGTTGAGCTGGTGGTGCAGCCAGCCAAGAAACGTGCTGCTGCTCACCATATGCTTGCACAGGACTCTCCACATGTTGTGAAGCACGCTGCTGACCTTAGACACCTGCCTCTGCTGCTGTGCCCTGCAGTGCGCTAGACTTCTTTGGCGGCCCCCTGTGGATGTCGTTCATCTGCTTTGCCTGGGGCGTGGTGGCTGCTGCCTTTGCCGGCATCAAGAACCAGGCCACCTTCCTTGCGCTGCGCTTCCTGCTGGGCATCTTTGAGGCGGGCGCCTTCCCTGGCATGGTCTTCTACGTGTCCACACTCTACCCGCGCAACCGCACGCAGGTGCCCATGGCGGCCATCGTGATGGGCATCCTGGTCTCCCAGTGCGTGGGCGCTGCCATGGCTGCCGGCTTCCTGTCCATGGACGGCATCAACGGCATGCGCGGCTGGCAGTGGCTCTTCCTCATCGAGGGGCTGCTGTGCGTGCTGGTCAGCCTCTACTGGGTCTTCGTCATGCCACGCAGCATCGAGACAATGAAGGTGAGGCCCACAAGGGTTGCTGCTTGCAGGCAATCTTGCTCTTGCACCAGCTTGCAGGATATCTGCCAATTTTGCTGGATTGCCTGCTCCCCATGCTGCTGCAGTGTCGATTGCTTGGCATTTATCTCAACATGCACAGCTTGTGGTACAATGCACTGACCCTGCTGCTGCCTTCCTGCCTGCCACTTGCCTTCCTGCAGTTCCTGAGTGAGGAGGAGCGGGATGCCCTTCTGCAGGTGATGGCCGACCAGGCCAGCACTGAGCGACGGTACGAGAATGAGCGCACCATGGCCTGCTATGTGGAGAAGATCAGGACCGCCTGCAAGAACCCCATCACCTTTGTGGCTGCTCTGTGGGGCTTCTTCTACTTCTGGTCCTACTACGGCATCATCTACGCGAGTGCCTGCGAGTGCGGCTGATGCGGCTGAACAGAGGATGGTGTCAAGCTGCCGATTGCTTTGATGCTTGCATGGATTGTGCAGCTGCATGTGAGCTAGCTGAGTGAGGTTGCTGGGGATGCATGCCACGCACGGTCAGGCCAGGCCCTGAAGTTTGCAGTACAGCAGCTCGCTACCATGTTTCAATCCTCCTCTGTCAATCCTCTGCCAGGACGGTTGTGCTGACAGCTTCCTTTGCTGCTGCTGCCTGCCCTGCTGTCTCCTCTTCCCCCTCCCTTTCCTCCCCCTGCAGTGGGCTCCCATGCTTGTGAACGTTGTGCTGGGCCGCCCCGCCACCAGCAAGAACTCCAAGGCTGACGTCACCACCGTGCTGCTGACATCCATCCCCTATGCAGCAGCAGCAGTGTGGCAGGTCATCTACAGCTGGCACTCGCAGTACCGCAACGAGAAGCGCTGGCACATTGTTGCCAGCTGGAGCTCTGCTGCAGTGCTAATGTGCCTGCTGCCCACCGCCATCAAGGGCTCCCCTGCTGCCGGCTTTGCTGTGTTCATCCTGTGCACCATGTTTGTGTACGGCTCCTTCTCCATCTCCAACAGCTACATCGCAGGCCTGCTGGGCGCAGAGCGCGGCACAGGAGGCGCCATCTACAACTCGCTGGGCAACCTGGGAGGCTTTGTGGGCCCATACGTGATTGGCGCACTGTACGAGAAGACGCACGGCCACGAGAGTGGCATGTATGTGATGGGCGCAGGCCTGGCAGCCAGCTGCATCATCGTGGCGTGCTACCATCCAAAGTGGTCGGAGGCAAAGGCCATGCCAAATGTGGCAAGCGGTGCCTCCATGACAACAGATGCCAAGACAATTGAGAACGCGTAAGCAGCCTGCTGCTTGTGTGTGTGCGTACCGTGTACACGTGGCTTGTCAGTCACCAGTGTTGCCCAGCACAACGCTCTAAGAGCTGTGTAGTTTTTCAGCAAGATGTGCCAACAGCGGCCAGTGGCTGTGTTTGATTCTTTGCTGTGAGGGTGTTTTACAGGCAAGATGCAGCACCCGGTTGCCATTTTTGCTGCTAGCCTGTGGCGATCATGCAAGTGGTGTTTGACTGCCGAACGGGAGCAGTTCTCCTGCAAGTTTTGCTCAGTGTTTTTGTGGCACAAACAAGTGGTTGATAATAGCAGTTGCAATTGGGAGTTGTCGCCAGCAAGTATTGTATTCACAGTGTTCTCAGCACCTGTTAATCTGTGCCCAGCATGAGCGCTGCGCACAACACTGCTGTGTTATGTATGAATGAGTTTTGAAGTGAGATCTGTAGGCTCGTTGTGCGCTTTTGACATTGTACAAACTGGCTGTGCGTTGACACCATACAGCCGTATGCCTGACAGGCAGGTGCAGTGTATCCTATGCGCAAGTACTGATGATTGGTACTGGTATTTTGCACTGATGTTTTGTATGTTGACTGCCAAATTGCCACAAATGTTTGGTCACAGCATGGACTGTTCAGCATAAAGGCTCCTCCTCAAGTGTATACACTGTCTACGTAGACATTATTGCTGCTGCAGCATCCAGCATTGTGTGGTGGCCTGTTTGCTGACGTGTTGCAGGTGCCGCTGTTTAGTTGTTGTCAAGCCATTGAAAGCTGCCAGCACTACAGAGCAATGGTAGCATCTTGTTCACGCTTTTGTTGTGTAGCTCACAAGTGCGGCAGCTGTAACCAATGTGAACTCATCATCCTCAGTGCATCCTACCGCAGTTCTGCGATGATTAAAGAAGGCCTCTTGTTCAGCCTGACTGTTAAACGGCTGAGCCGCAGGGTGAGAGTGGTGCGCTGCACCTCAGGTGCACGTCGCACCCTGTTAGTAGTATCCTTGCGAGCTGCCGCTTCTGCTGCTGTTTCTGACACTGTCACAGTGATGGCGATGCAACCTGCAAGCTGCCGCAGTTGCACAGTGCGCACCGTTGTAAGGGTTTACTAACTGCATCATGCAGCTCTGCTTGCTTTGCTGCCCGTGTGCTGCTAGCCTAGTGTGCTGCTGAGCCTGTTGCTGTTACATGCAGCACCAAATGCCATGCATATCAGCGACTGTCGGCACTCTGTGGCGTTCAGCAAGATGCTGCAAGCTGTATTTGCTGAGAGCAGCCCGCCATGCCGTCCATGCCGTACATTTGTGGCGGTGTTGGGCACCAACACTGAGGCTGTTGCACTGTTGGCGAAAGGCATCTGTTGCCTATTGAAGAAGCGGTTTTGCCTGAACCCCTCGCCTCATGCAAGGCTGCGCCGCCTTTGCAAGCGCTGCCACAGAGCCGCACTGTAAAAAAACAGTGCCGCACAGTGACATCTGCACATCGGCTGTCCGATAACCGGCAGTACTGGCACCCTTGCATGCAGGTGTTGAGCGTCTCTGCTTGCTTCCTGCTACAGCCTGTGCCTTGTTGTGGTTACCTGGTTGAGCGGAGTCTTATAGCCCACTGGGCTGACGGGCAGTGGCTGGTCACACAAAATTCAGTTGGCCGTACCCTTCTACGTTCAGAAGCATCAGATTGTGCCAACTGTCAAAGCAGGGGAGTGATCATCACGATCCGTTGAACGGCAGGGTAAAAGCTGCAGGGCCTGTATCATACTGTACACCTGCCACGCGCTCATGCATGCAGAAGAGGCGAATTGATTATGGAAAGTTACATTCACCTACACTAGCTCCCTACACGACATGCTGAGTTCGATCAGTACAGCACAAAGGGAGTACAGTCCTATACACAACCACCACTGGTGGGGCTGTCCAGGCAACAGCCCAACACGCAAGCACGTGCAATGCAGCTGGACCCACAAACATATCCCAAATACCACCCCAGTTGCACATTCCAACTGCATGCAACAGCGGCTTCACTTTGCCGGCTGGTTGCCTCCGCTCAAGTGCGGTAAAGAAAGAAATGAAAAAGGCTCCGGACCGCAGGCACAGGACCAGGTCAGGAACAACAGTAGTTCAAGAACTTTCCCCCAAACCCATCAAGCGCCATCTCTGCAATGCCAGAGGCACGCCATACCCACTTTGCACAGATAGTCAAGCATGCGGAGCACACAAACACAACATACACCTGCCCTCCTCACACACACCACCCAACTTCACATTGTTGAGGTGATTGACATGAGCATTGTTATGCGGCCTGTCTACAAACCAAATGGCAATGTGACTAGTCAATTTTCCATCGACACGAAGGCCTGTAACGGCTTGCTTACAAGACAGGAGCAGGTGGTGATGTATCATCGCCATTGCTGAGGTTGATCAGATCACTGTGCTGCTGCAATACCAAACCACACACACCACCTCACTTCCTTTTGTCAAGGGGCGTCAATAAATGCACAGCCTGGGTCTGGCTGTCAAACCACTGCAGTGCAACAAGTAACTACGCAAACAAAGTGCTGAGATGCTTTTGCGTCACAGGTCATGCTGCCAACGCTTGGTCAGCAGCCTGGACGCAAGATGCATGCTATGGTTTGGGTAGTTTACCCTTGCCAGGGTCAAGACAAAAGACCAGACAGAGGCACAAGCCGCTCCGTCATGAAAGCTCAGTATAGCACTATTACTTTACTTTTGATGGCCTGGGGACATAAGTAACTTATGCCTCTTCCAACACAGCACCAACTGCTACTTCAATGTCAACCGTACAACCTGCACAACCAAGACCAAAGGCAACCATTCTACGCAGCAAACACCACCAGGAGCAACACACAGGAGCACTGTCCACCTGTGTCTGCCGCTCCCTGCTAAACCACGTATGCTGTACAAACAAGCGCCTACAATTACAAGGCCAAAAACACAGCAGTCGCTACATTTTTCTGTTGCATGTTGTGTGTGCTAGGGCTGCACGACGCCACGCCTGCTGGCAGCCCAGCTGACTGCCTACCCCACGAGATCGCACGTGCATGCAAGCCCGATTCAACACCACCAGCAGCCATGCAGCTCCACTGGCGCAAAACTGGGGTACTTTCGCACACCCACTACCCATCAACTGGCCAAAGGTGATAGGCAAACACACCATCTGCCGCATACACCGACAACAACACAATTTGCGGTTCCAACTATGTCCCACGACGGCACATGCATGCTCACACACATGCCTTCTTTCCAACGACATAGTAGGATCTCTTGCACTATTGGTACCCAGCCCAACAGCAAAAGAGGCAGCAGCACGCACCGTCGCAGCCATTGCAAAGATGCTGGCACACACCTTGCAAGCACCCCTGTGTGTATATGATATGTGGCAAACTCTCCCAATTCAGGCAAAGCCAGCAGCAAAATTGGCAACCGCTGCTACATCCTGCCTGCACACCACTCCATCCCAAAGACCTGCTGCTAGTAACACGCACCTACAACACTGCTTAGGCATTGTCAATGGTCTTGACATCAGCTGCCATAGCAGCACCGCTTGGTGCGTGCGGCATGGCCTTTGCCTCCGACCACTTTGGCTGGTAGCACGCCACGATGATGCAGCTGGCTGCCAGGCCTGCGCCCATCACATACATGCCACTCTCGTGGCCGTGCGTCTTCTCGTACAGCGCGCCAATCACGTATGGGCCCACAAAGCCTCCCAGGTTGCCCAGCGAGTTGTAGATGGCGCCTCCTGTGCCGCGCTCTGCGCCCAGCAGGCCTGCGATGTAGCTGTTAGAGATGGAGAAGGAGCCGTACACAAACATGGTGCACAGGATGAATACAGCAAAGCCAGCAGCAGGGGAGCCCTTGATGGCGGTGGGCAGCAGGCACATCAGCACTGCAGCAGAGCTCCAGCTGGCAACAATGTGCCAGCGCTTCTCGTTGCGGTACTGCGAGTGCCAGCTGTAGATGACCTGCCACACTGCTGCTGCTGCATAGGGGATGGCTGTCAGCAGCACGGTGGTGACGTCAGCCTTGGAGTTCTTGCTGGTGGCGGGGCGGCCCAGCACAACGTTCACAAGCATGGGAGCCCACTGCGTGGAGGAGGATGGGAGGAGACAGCAGGGCAGGCAGCAGCAAGAAAGGGCGCTGTCAGCACAACCGTCCTGGCAGATGATGGACAGAGGATTGAAACTAGCTAGCTGCTGTACTGCAAATTCTGGCCTGACCGTGCGTGGCATGCATCCCCGCCAATTCAATCAACTGACATGCAGCTGCACCATCCAAGCAATTGGGCAGCTGCTGTCGGTTCAAGTTTCGACATAAGAATAAAGAACAGGGTAGCCAGCTGCTGTATTGCATTGATTGCCAGTATGCTGTAAACACACCACAATCTCAGCACACTGAGATGCAGCTGCATTCATCCAGCAAGCATCAGCTGACACAAAAATGTGATAGCCGTAATTGCTAGCCTGACACTCCCAGCCATGCACTCACGTAGATGATGCCGTAGTATGCCCAGAAGTAGAAGAAGCCCCACAGAGCAGCCACGAAGGTGATGGGGTTCTTGAAGGCAACCTTGATCTTCTGCCAGTAGCAGCCCAGGGTGCGCTCATTCTCATACTTGCGCTCAGTGCTGGCCTGATCGTCCATCACCTGCTGAAGGGCATCACGCTCCTCCTCAGTCAGGAACTGCAGCAGTGAGATGGCAGGCAGGCAGGCAGTAGCAGGGTCAGTAGCTTGTTCCCACACCCAGACGTATGTACTGGCAGCACTACAGTTCAGCAACCAACATCATGTACATGCAGCACGTCTGTTCCTGCGACCATTTTTGAGCAGCACTGAATTCTCTTGCAACCAGCCGGCAGCATGTGCAAGCAGCACCTGTGTAGCAGTCATGTGTGTGGAATCTGGCGGAGCACAGGTGCACATTGTGCAAGCCCAGTTTCATCAGCTGTGACATCACACAGGCCTCGCCTCACCTTCATTGTCTCGATGCTGCGTGGCATGACGAAGACCCAGTAGAGGCTGACCAGCACGCACAGCAGTCCCTCGATGAGGAAGAGCCACTGCCAGCCGCGCATGCCGTTGATGCCGTCCATGGACAGGAAGCCGGCAGCCATGGCAGCGCCCACGCACTGGGAGACCAGGATGCCCATCACGATGGCCGTCATGGGCACCTGTGTGCGGTTGCGCGGGTAGAGCGTGGACACGTAGAAGACCATGCCGGGGAAGGCGCCCGCCTCAAAGATGCCCAGCAGGAAGCGCAGCGCAAGGAAGGTGGCCTGGTTCTTGATGCCGGCAAAGGCAGCAGCCACCACGCCCCAGGCAAAGCAGATGAACGACATCCACAGGGGGCCGCCAAAGAAGTCCAGCGCACTGCAGGGCACAGCAGCAGAGGCAGTAGCGGGGTCAGCAGCGTGCTTCACAACAGTCACCCAGACTCTCATAAGCATGTGATGAACAGCAAGTGATGAACAGCAACAAGTTTTTGGTTGGAGCACCGGCAGCTGCAACAGCAGTGTGGCATGGCACATGTAAGCAGAAGTCTTGCAGGCAGCAAGCACGCTACGCAGCAGCCGGTTCCGTCTGTGTCCTCACATGTTGCTTGGCAGCTGGAAAAAGGCGTAGGCGATGAAGAAGAGTCCTGAGCCCAGGCCGTAGATGGATGGGCTGAGGCCAATGTCTGCGTTGAGCTGCACGCTGGCAAACGCCAGGTTGGTGCGGTCGATGTAGTTGATGAAGATGGTCAGAAACACACCGACCAGCACGCGCCCTGCCATCTTGCGCTCAGCTGACACCAAGAGCTTCCTGGTGGGCTTGTCATAGCCTGCGGGCAGCGGCGCAGTTAAGGAACAACGGCCGTGTCAGGCGCGAATGTGCAGCAACAGCACATGTACATGTGTACAGCATACCAGCTGGCCAACCACACATGCACTTGTGCATGCTGCAGCGGCACTGTGAAGTTCACACCCACTGGGCAGCTGGCCATAACAAGCCGAACGTTGCCAGCAGACGGCTGGCAATATGCAGCAGGCCCTACCTGTGTAGCCGCTCATCTCTGATGCAGCAACAGAGAGAGCACTCTTCTGCCCCTCCGTCATGTTTGCCTTCTTCATTGGCATGTTGAATGTGCTGTTGTGGGACCTGCTGGTGTGGGACCTGCAAGTGATTGGCAATAGACATGGTAACCAAATCAGACATGAGTGGTAGCATATAGCAAGTGATTTCACGAACACACGCATACACTACTAAGTGGAGAAAGGAGGCACTATGAGCCAAACCATGCGGGATCACATAGAACGCCAGGCAGCACAACGCTACTGCGCATTTGCTATCCACATGTTTGATGAACCACCGACAGGCAAATGAATATGCAGCCGAAAGGTGAGCACGCAGATGCCACGCAGCTGCCACGCAACATTGCCCCTGCCGACAAGTATCCAGTTGCATTCCATGCAGCTGCCCAGCTGTTGCTGCTTTACGATGCTGCGAAGCGGTGATACCAAAGCCAGCTCACACCCAGAGGAAGATCGAGACTACTGCTGCGCCAACAAGCCTGAAAGATGTACACCAGTGGGAAGGCGTGTCAATACACAGGCGGAATGCTGCAGGCGCAGTCAGAATGCTTGCCCATGGTCTCGCTGTGCCTTTAGTAGGCTCAGCAGGGGAGGTGAATCAGCGGGTACGCGTGTCAGCTTATGATAGGTGAGCTCTTGTAATCCGTCGGTTCGCATTCCAGGGTGAATCACCAAGCCCGGAGACCCCAGAATTAAATAAGAGCTATTTTTAGAGCCCATAAAGGTTAGTAGAGGATTCAGGTTCAGCTGAACCTTCGCCTTAGACACGGGTAATCGGCATGCGTTATCTTGCCCAGGCTGTTGCGAGACGCCCGCACTGAAGCGTGTGGCTGTCAGCAAGAATAGTTCTTGCTGATGAACGATTTTATTTTCACCGCCTTGCACGTCAACTTCACCACAGGTAAATCCTCTTGCTCCCCTATGACAAGCCTTCAACAGTGTTCACACTAGGAGACGTGCTCTGCTTTACTTGCGTTCATGCGCCTTCAAGTACCGCAACATTCTTTACTAGGAGACATGGCTGATCAAGCACCAGGCCGGAGCACCACCGACTGATTGTCAGTATGGTGTCATACAAATAGTGGCAGCCCTGGAGCACACCTTTGTACATCTCAGTACGCGACGTGCTATGTCAGGGCTGATTCTGCTGGTATGCACGTGGCTTTAACTGCGGCATATACACGGCAGCACATGGACTGAACGCTTGCCAGGGCTGTTGCAAGTTGAAACACATGCAGTATTCCCATGGTGGACTCAGGAGCTCACAGATGCTGTGGAGGACAGGAAGCAGGCTTACCTGCGCTACAAGAACTCAGGGCTTGTAGCAGATTGGGCTACTTACAAACAGCAGCAGAAGGCTACTACACAGCTGGTCAAAGCAGCAGAGAAGCAGTACAAAGAGCAGTGCCAGCATGCCATTACTTCTGCATACACAAATCGCATGAATGATGACAGCCTGCTTGGAGAGAAAGACATGTGGCAGCTTGTGCGTCGTCTGTGCCCTAAGCATGTCAGCGAGGCAGTTTACAGCGTCATGCAGCATCCATCTGGGCATGTGGCATCTACCCCAGCTGAGAAAGCTGATGCTTTCAAGTGTCATTATGAGCGCGTTGGCAGCCATGCAGCATTTGCTTCCTCCAACCCCCAGTTTGACGCTGCACACATGTCTTGTGTTGCAGCCAATGTGCAACAGTATTTGCAAGACTCTGCTAACTCCCCTGCCACCCCGCTGGACCTGCCCATCACTGCCGCCGAAGTTTCCGACTGCCTGCAGAGGCTGCGCACTGGCAAGGCCGGCAACCCGGCTGAGGAGGGCATTGTCAATGAGCTACTCAAGTATGGAGGCAGCGCGGCCGCAGATATGTTACTGCAGTACTGCAATCTGATGTGGCAGCTTGAGCAGGTGCACCAGGTGCCAGGTACAGTTGTGAACATGCCCAAGAAGGGTGACCTGACAGACCCCACCAACTACCGTGGTATCACCCTGCTTAGCGTGCTTTACAAATTTTACACCAGCGTTCTCAACCAGCGCCTCATCAAGTTTGCAGAAGGCAAGTCAGTGGCGGAGGGCACGACACAGCAACGGCAGCAGCAGCAGCACGCAACAGCAGCAGCAGCAACAGCAGGCGCAGCAGCAACAGCAGCAGCAACAGCAGCAGCAGCAGCAGGCACGTCAGCAGCAACAGCAGCAGCAGCAGCAGCGTGTAACTGCTGCTACAGCAGCAGGAACGCCGTTGCTGCACGAGAGCCAGAACGGCTTTCGTCCCAAGCGCAGCTGTGCTGACCACCAGAGTGTGCTCAGTGAGGTGTTGGGTGGGAGGAAAGCTGAGGGGAAGGATTCTTATGTGCTGTTTGTTGACACCTATAAGGCTTTCCCAACAGTGTGGCTTGATGGGCTCTTTCAAAAGCTGTGGGACAAGGGTGTGCGTGGAAAGATGTTCCGTGTACTCTACAACTTGTATCAGGGTGCACGCCGTGTGGTGTCTCACGAAGGTCATGTCACTGAGAGCTTCACATGTGACCTTGGTTTGCATGAGGGCGATGTTATTTCCCCCACACTGTACCTGTACTTCATTGATGATCTGCTGCATGAGGTGCATGCAAAGCACCCTGGAATCACCCTTATGGGCCCTTGTGACGAACCTGCTGGTCAGGTTGTGGCAGCCATGCAGGCTGATGACTTTGTTGCTGTGTGCGGATCTCTGGCTGAGGTTCAGGCTGTGGCTGCAACAGTTTATGAATACAGTTGTAAGTGGCGGTTCAAGCTGAATAGCTTGAAGTCTGCTGTCATGCATGTCTCACCAGCTAGACAGCCCAGCCAGTTGGCTGATTCTGGCATCGTTTGGAACGGTGTGCCTGTGCCTGTTGTATCAGAGTACTGCTACCTTGGCCTGTGGTTCAACAATGCCTGCAACTGGAATACGCACTTTGAGAAGATGTTGGCAAAAGTGCATCGTGTGAAGGGTGGGCTCATGCCAGTCTGGAAGAGCCGGCTCATCAGCGTGGAAGTAAAGCGTATCATTCTGCTTACATGCGTTCGCCCGATTGTTGAATATGGCAGCGAGGTCTGGTTTCCGTCAACTGCAAGGCAACTGCAACAGATTGACAAAGTGCAGACTGACATCATCAAGTGCTCAATGCGTTGTGGCAAGGAGCGCCCTTGCACTTCACTTGTTCTGGCTGAATGGGGTGTGAAGCCATTGCACATGTGGCTTCATCAGAGGGCGATGGAGTATTACTTTAGGGTTCAGCGTATGCAGAACTGTCGGTTGCCACATCAGGTGTTTTCAGCTGAGTGGAAGCGCCCTAGTGGTGCTGTTGCGGTGACACCTTGGCATAAGTATGTGCAGAGTTTGCTTTGCAAGTATGGTGTGGATGTTGAGGCGGCGGCTGATCGAGCTAATGCGTGCAAGAATCACATCAACCGTCAGGTCAGGAAGCTGCATGCAGACAGAATTGTTTGTGAATCACTGCAGCACTCTACTTTGAGCCGTTACATCACGCATGTGCACCCTACCCATGCTGATACCATGCGTTTTAAAAGGGCTAGGCCCTTTTTGTGTTCTGGTGCGCCAACGCGTGGTATTGAGTTGCTGATGCGTGTTCGAATGGGCTGTCTTTGCGTGCATGAGCGTACCAGTCGTTATGGTGGCAGCAGAGCTGATTCTAACACAGCATGTCCTGCTTGTGGTCAGGGTGTTGAGTCTTTGTCACATCTGATGTTTGATTGTCCCGCTACTTCTGCTCAGAGGGATACTATGCTTGATGAAATTCGGTCTGTTTTGCGTGATGTTGCTGGCGGCGCTGAAAAATTGCGCAATGTGTTGTCGTTGACTGATGCATCCACCAAGTTGTTGCGTTTTGTTTCTGATGATATTTGGGGTAGTAGGGGGGTGTGCCGAGTGATATCTAGGAGCATTGCTGAGTATCTTGTCCAAGCTTGGGATGTGCGTAATAATTGCAAACACAATGGAGCAGTGCTCCCTCTTTCTTCCGCTCCTGAGGGGCGCGGGGCCGATGGCGTTGATGCTATGGCTTAATGGGTAACATGATGATGATGACATGCAGTATTCAGACAGAAACTGTATGTTTTGCAGCTGCAAGGAGCACATGATCACACAATGAAGCAGACTCAAAAGTGGCAGTTAGAACGCATTGGTTTCCAAGCACCGGATCCAAGCATTGGATCAAGAATCTTTGAGCATGATGCCTTCAGCACCGAATTGAATGCCACCACTACTTTGCATTGCGCAGCCGCCCACTGGTCAAGCACCGTGCTTGCAGTGGCCGTCACGGTGGCACCCTCCAGCCATCCAGTGCATGTTCATCACCCAGCTGCACACTGAATCGCAAAAAAAACATGCATGGAAACAGCCGCATTTAGCATTATGCGTGTCTACAACGCCTGGGCACCGCGTGCCGACACATCAAGTGGTTTTACCTGGAGTCCAGGATCCGCCTCAAACGTTCACTTCACTTCACATCAAGTGCTGGGCTGTGCTGCAGCTGCGGTCTTTGCCTGCTTTGCTGCGCGCTCCACCTGCTGCAGCTGCTGCTTCTCTACCGCCTCATCAATGAGGCGCTTCAGCTGCTTCTTTTCAGCCAGCAGCTTGAGGAAGTTGAACAGGAAGGGGATGTAGTTGTGCTTGCGCCGGATGTTCTCGGCGTGCCAGTTGGCACGCTTGGACTGCTCAGCAGCCAGCTCATCCTGCAGCCTGCACAGACAGTGCAGGGGCCAGCAGCAGGTAGGAAATTGTGGGTGCGTTCAGCAGGAAGATATATTCAGGCTTACTTATGCACCGGTACCACAGCTACTACAAGCAGCAGGGAGCAAAGTATACTTGTGGCACACACCAACACATGCTGTTGACGGAAGCAGCAGCACTGAGCTACAGTTCACTGGTAGCCTAGAAATGTGCAATGACAGAAGACAACAAGCACCAAGCTACGGTGCCAGCTAGACGCCTGCACATGGTAGTCTACGCTGACACGACACAGCATTTGGCAGGCTGCATTGAAAGCAGTGCTCTCGTGGTGTAAACAGCTGCAACCTCACCTTTCCACGTCGCCTGCTGCTTCTGCCAGCAGCTGGTTCAAAGCTGCCTCGTCATCTGGCAACACCAGCGGCTGCTGCTGCTCCTGCTGTGCGCTGCTGCCTGCTGCATCTGTCTCCATTGCTGCTACCCCACTGCCACCGCTGAGCTTGTCTGCCACTGCCTGCCGCTTGGCCTTTGCAGCAGCCAGCTGCTGCTGCAGTGCTGCCTGCCTGTCGCCAATCACTGCCATGAGGTTGAAGCGGATCTCATTTGCTGCATAGCGTGCTATGCGTGCCTGGATGTGTGGAGCAACTGCATCCAGCCAGGAGTCCTGCAGAGGCAAAGTACCAAGGATGATTCGTGAGTAGACAATAGCAAATTGAACTGCCACGGGGCCGTAAACAACTGCACAATGCACGAACGCATGCGCTGCATACCCCTCTGGCTTTGCGGGCTACAGAATAGCTCCGCTTGCTGGCTGAGTGTTTCACACCATCTCAAGAGCAGCGTCTGTCAACAAGCCTTTGGTCAGACTATCTGAGCAACTCTGAACATTGCTCACATCCAAAGACAGTGACAGCATGCTGACCATCTGCAGCATGTCGATGTTGCGCTGCGCGTGCGCACCTGGTCTACTGCATCTGCCAGCACGATAGGCCCCTGCTTCAAACCATCCAGCTCATACAGCTTGCCGTTGACAGGCACATACCTACAGCAACGCAGCACATGGTGAGGCATACAACTCAGCGTCACACTGGATCCTGCAAGCATGCTATCGCTGCTAACTGCTGCTGTGTGGGCAGCACAACCCTCCAAGGATGCTGTCACTGCTGCGCTGCAAACTCCTCTGCAATGCTGGCAGCTGCAAGGTTGCTGTTGTTGGCTGACAGCTGGCATTGCTGCCGTGTTGCGCTGGCAGCCGCCTCCTGCAAGTGTTGGTGTTGCTGCTGCATGGCGGGCACTCAATAAAGACTGGGCTCACCCAATGAAGTGGTACACGTCGTCATCGTCCCCTGCGGTGCGCTGCTCATCAGGCACCAGCGGCTCTGGCCGTGCGAAGCTGTTGTGCGCTGTGCGGATGCTGTCAGAGTTGCTGATCGCGAGGCCTGCGAGCACGGCAAAGAAACGGGCACGCGTGAATGTGATCAGTCACGACCCTAGCACGTCTCATGGCTCTGATGTTGGAGTTTTAACAGCAGCAGAAACAGCTGCTGATAGCAAGCGAGAACCAGCTGTGCGCATCCTGTGTCATACGCTGTGCATATGCCCCATGTGCAACCACCGCGCAGCACCCACCCTTGAGTTCCGGTGGGAAGTCTGCTGTGAACTCCCGGAAGTTGCAGAGCTCCTGGCCCAGCTCCAGCTGCGGGCAGTTGAGCAGAATCGACAGAATGGCTTGCGTTGCACACGCGTTGTTGATGACTTGGCTGGCGAAGAACACCTTGCTGGCATCGTCACTGCTGTCTACTGGCCGCTCATCCTTCTCAGCGCGCCACTTGAACAGAAAGATGAGGCCGTACAATGGCCTGCAGGAAGTGGCAAAATATTGCGACTGGATCAGGCTCTGTTACAGTTTGACTAGGCGCGTGGCATGTGCAGGACTGCTGTATCGAAATGGCCTCAGCTGCTCAAGTCTGCACGACGGCAGCTGCGCAGAAATGCTGCACTGGCATTGCAACAATAACATTGCAACATCAAGATTGATGACCCTGCAGCAAGCAATTGCAGATCATGCAAGCTTGTGCCGCTGTGCATACATGCATGCATCTGTGCAGCCTGACACCCTCTGCTGCATCTGCAGACAATCGGCGATCGCCACGCATTCGTCAGCTCGCCTGTTCACATCCATCACATGCAAGCCCGCTGACTCACTTGACGCTGCGCAGGGAGTCTGGGTCTAGAGAATACAGCTCCTCAACCTGTCAAGAGGTACAGCACAACCGCCACAACAGTCAGCAGTGGGTGTTCAAACAGTAACCAGCGGCTGCCGCTGCCTACTGGTAGTTGGCAGCATGAAATTCCTGGGCAAACCTAGCCATGGGTGCAATAGTCTTCCTTTGTGCGTGTACCTGGACGCCCTTCACGCCTATCTGCTGGATGAGCTCAGTGAACACCCCCGGGTCACTCTCTATTGTGGTCCATGTCTCGCCCTTGCCAGCCATATCGCTTTCAACGAATTAAGTGATTCGATTCAGTCGAAACTCGACGGATTGTTTCCGGCGTACAGTGCGTATCGACGCACCCCACAAGCAGTACCGTCCACCTGTGGTTCACAGCTAGCTATCGACTTGACGATCGGTTTAACTAGCACGATTCTACACTGATAGACAGGTCTCGACCTCGGCACAGCCCTCTTGTCATCACTTGAACTTTCAGGGTTTGCCACGGAGAACAGTTGCAGTCCATCATCACTTCCAGGCAACTGACGTGTTCTGGTTGTCAACGTATCACCTAGCCTGCTGAGCATCTCGCCTGTATTCCTCAGATCAGTCTTCGCACGCAGAGCAGGGCTTCATCTTGCTTTTGCCGACGCCACGCTCCACATATTCTGATAATATAAAGCCTATCAGCAGCCATGAATGAGCTGGAGGTGAACAGCTGGGCGGTGCTGCCTATGTTGCGACCATGGGACAAACCTAGCAGACCTGGCACAGTAGCTGAGCGGGCTCGTATGTGCACCCGCAGGTCGAGCGCCAGATAGAGCAGATGGTGCGCTTCATAAAGCAGGAGGCTGAGGAGAAGGCAAACGAGATCAGGGTATCAGCAGAAGAGGTACGTGGTGTGCGTTTAGCTGCTGCTGCTCCACTGATGCTGTGCTGGAAGCATCAGATCAAATGCTGTGCTTTCTGTGCTGTTTATGTTTGCAGGAGTTCAACCTGGAGAAACTGCAGCTACTAGAGCAGGAAAAGGCAAAGATCAGGAAGGAATACGAGCGCAGGGAGAGTCAAGTGGAGGTCAAGAAGAAGATGTAAGTGATGCTGCAAGTTGCAGTAGTGATGCTGCAAGTTGCCCTTTCAAACACACAACACGTGCAGGAAACAGCAGCACACACCTGTAGGGGCAGCCCCAGCTGAGCTGCCTGCCTGCAGCACCTGGCATCTAACAGCAGCAGCAGGCCAGCAACGTATTTTCAGCAGTAGCGTACTCGCTGTGCGTCTTGTGAACCAGGGTGTCTGGCTGCCTACTGCCTTTACCTTTTTGTATGTGCCACGCATGACCTGCAGCGTAGGTGCAGGTGCTTGCTGATGCAGCCGCAGCCTAACACAGCCAGTTTGGCCCGGAGCCGCAGTTGTGCTGCAAATTTTCAGCAGCCACCATCAGCTCAAAGTAAATGTTCACCCTGCAGTGGCGGGGTACAAGCAACCCTGCAGGACAGCTCATCGCGTACGGCCAAAAGAACTGCGTGTTGCTCTGTTTCTGATTCTGATTCTTGCACTCTGTGTGTTGCTTCATCCCTCGTCTGCTGCAGTGAGTACTCCAAGACGCTGAACGAGGCCCGCCTCAAGGTGCTGGCTGCGCGCGAGGCTGCCATCCAGACGGTGGTCAAGGAGGCGCGCGGCAAAGTGAGGGAGGCGGCCAAGAACCCCAACGCATACAAGAAGATGATGCAGGACCTGCTGGTGCAGGTGCGGCAATACTGATGTTGATGTTTGAGTTATGGTGTGTAAGTTGTGGGGAAAGGGGGCAAGGCCAGTCGGATGGCTGTACAGTTGTGCGGTTGTGCTGTTGTCAAGGCATCACAGGACTATCAGCTGCTGCTGCCGCTGCAACTTACAGTGCAGGTGCAGCTGGCGTTGGCGCAGTTGCCGTTTCAAAGCCTCGGCACGGACGGGATTGCTGTTGCCGTGGCGACGTGCACAACCATGGCTGCAGGCTAACCTGTTGCATGCTGGTCACACACTCAGATGCCATGGATGGTGCTGTTCTCGCTTCTCTGTCCACCCGCGTCTCAAACACTATCCACGCTCCACGGTGCACGGTGCCTGCTGCTGTCCTGCAGGCGCTGCACAAGCTGGGTGAGCCGACTGCGCTGGTGCGTGTGCGCCAGTGTGACCTCATGGTGGCCAAGGATGTGCTGGAGTCTGCGCGCAAGCAGTTTGCTGCCAGCTACGGCAAGGACGCGCCAACACTGACGCTGGACCAGCGCGACTTCCTGCCTCCGCCGCCATCTGGCAAGGGCGATGAAGGAGACGAGGCAGTCAGCTGGTGAGCAAACCGGGGGGTGGGGGCAGCAAAAGCATCGGGCAGGTAGGAGGGGGGGTGCTGTATGCTGTTTGTGTGGGCACCAGCGGCAAGGGCGATGACAAAGATGAGGCATTCAGCTGGTGAGCAGGGGGGGCAGCACAAATACATGGTTAGGCAGCAGGAACTGACGTCTTGTCACTGGGATGCATGATGGTGTGCTGCACGTGTGTACCGCTGCCACTGAAGGCTTCTGCATTCACTAGCGGCCAGTAACATGCGTGGTGTACTATTAGTGCAATGATGTCTGAATGCTACACGGGATGGTGAGCACTCATTAGCCGGTCTCCTTGCTGTCTGCATCTATGCATTTTGGCAGCCAACAGCGCCTTGTATCCTCTTGATATATACGCCGTTCATGCACATCACTGAGTGCCTCCATGGTCTCTGCCAACGTGTGCGTGCTCTCCCTGCTGCGCTGCAGCTCTGGTGGCGTGGTGGTGACCAGCGCAGACGGTCGCATCGTGGTCAGCAACACGCTGGACCACCGCGTGCACATCGCGTACGAGGCCAACCTGCCAGACATCCGCGGCAAGCTCTTCGGCGTGGTAGCATCAGGAGCGCACTGAGCAGCACAGCAGCTGCGTTTGATGCGGACAGCTGCCAGGCACGTGGCGGCAGTGCGTACCGTGTGTGCTGCAGCTGTGCCTTACGGTTTTTGTGCCAGGCGTGTGAAGCGTTTTGAAATTTTTCACATTGTGCCAGGCGTGTGAAGCGTGCGTTTTTGGCGGGGGTACGGCGGGGGTTTGGGTTTGGGGTGGCGTGGGAATGGCAGCTGGCTTGCGGCCTGCAGTGCAGTCATGCGATGAGTAGTGGTCGAGTCTGTCTGCTGCGCTGTTCACCAGACAAAGCGGTGGCTTGTCTCATTTCAGCGTTCATGTGTTGCAGTTGCTGGTGGCTGTTTGCTGAACATCCGCAGCTCTGCTGTGGTTTCAACTGGGCTGTTTCTGCATGGGCTATCAGCTTTGACAGCATCTGTTGGTGTATGCATTGCTGCGAATGGAAAGCGGAGGCACTGCACAGTATGCAGGCGGCAAGGCATGCACATGTAATCCGTCCTTTGACATGTAACTTCTGAAATCATCTTCATGGCTGGCCGTGGGCAAGCATCGAGGCAAGCATGGTGCAGCATATCCAGCCTGAAGACCAGCGCATGTATGTTCCTGCAACTCGCTTCACTGCAGGCCTTGTCATTGCGTGGTCTGACAGTCAGTAACAATTGTCTTTGTCAGTGACGTTATGAGCTGGACTGGCTGCTGAGCTAGTGAGCCTTTCGCGTGCTAAAGGCGTTGAGTCAGTGACGTAGGAAGAGGCTTATGCCAGACAAGTGCCTGACCTGCAAGTGACTTGACTGACACCTGACATCCTGCGTCCCCACCAAACCCTCTTCACACCAAGCTCTGGATACAGCAAGCCGTAGCATCCGATCGATTCAAATCTGATAATTATCGATCATCATCACCGACAAAGCACCGTGGGTCACCTGCAGCATGAGCAGCGACATGCAGAGAGACGCCCTGGACCTATGGCAGCGTGTACAGAAGCGCGGCCCATTAGTAAGAGGGGCTGCGCGGCATTCGAACACCTGTATTTTACTGTACTGGTTGCGATCCAGTGGTCCATGGTAGTACAGCACGTTGGCCGATGTGCTGCTGCAACCACTGCTGCAACCACTGCTGCTGCTGCTGCTGCTGCTGCTGCTGCTGCTGCTCTTGCTGTCTCTGCACCCACTGACACACACCCTCACCTCTTCTCGTGCTGTAGGTGCAATGCATCACCAACTTCGTCTCCATGGACATCATGGCCAACGTGCTGCTGGCAGCCGGGATGAGCCCAGCAATGGCACACTCCTTGGATGAGGTGTGCAACGTGCAACACACGCATAAGTCAGCAGATCTACGGCTTCATCATTGCTGCCACTGCCTGACCACCTAGTGGCTCTGCAGATGACATGACAGGTGACATGACATGACATGGCCCCTGACTGTATTCAGCTTACCAGCACTGCAGCTGGCCCCACCAGGGTCCACCCCACACACTGCAAGTAGTAACTAGAGGTGCCCACTCTACTACTCTGCAGTGTTCACTGCAGTGTTTCAAGTGGCTCAGCACCCTAAGCAGCTCACGACACTCTCTGGGCAATGCAGCAAAAAGCGCATTGTCAACGTGCGCACTGCATGCTGGAGCGCAGGTTGAGGAGTTTGTGCGCATCGCCTCTGCGCTGCTGATCAACATGGGCACGCTCAGCTCTGACTGGGTGGCGTCCAAGAAGCTGGCAGCCAAGGAGGTGAGCTGTTGGTTTGAGAGTTGAATTCCTCTTTGATTGGACCCTCTTGCTAGGAGAACGTGTAGTTGATTGGTTGAAGGAGTTGAGCTGACGCCGCTTGCTGGTAGCACTACTGCCACTTGCAATGCACCTAGTGCCCATTGATGCTGCTTCTGGGGTTGCTGTCAAGCGGGATCTGAAGGGCTACAAGTCAAAATACAGCCAGGACAACACAGGCAAGAGTCCTGGCGTCAGCACATGCGTTGCTAGAGCTGTCGGACGCCCTGACCAATCACAAACTGTGCAGTTGATGCACCTGCTGCCAGCTGTCGCCCAACTGCATCGCATCCAAACACCAGCAACAGTCAGCTGCCAGCCATTGTGCTTGACGTGACACATGCCCGCCGCTGCTGCTGCTGCTGCTGTTGACCAGGCGGTGGCAGTGGGCAAGCCGTGGGTGCTGGACCCTGTGGGCTGCGGTGCCACCAGCTACCGCACAGCAGCATGCGTTGCCATGCTGCGGCAGAAGCCAGCAGTGGTGCGCGGCAACGGGTCAGAGATTCTGGCACTGGCAGGAGCAGCAGGTGAGGGGGCAGCGCGATGTCAGCAGTAGCAGCAGTTATGTTGCCCTGTAGCAGCTGCACTCTGTGGCGGCTAAGCACCATGTGGGGTAGCAGCAGGTACCACTGTGGCACATTGTTTGGCTGACGTAGCCGACTACATCAGCACCTGCTCTGCAGGCAAGACAGGCCAGTGTTCACTTTGAAGGCCATAGGGCTGTTGTTCAACAGACGCCTTGCTGTCAGTCAGTGATTGCTGTACTGTCCACGCGTGATTGGCTTTGTGCTATGGTGAAGCTCATTCTAGTTGGCGCTCTGCCATGCTTGGCACAGACTCTCTTATGCCGATGCTTGTGCCTGTTCGTTGCTGCTGCTGCGGCTGCTGCAGCTGACATCAAGGGTGTTGACAGCACAGCAGCCAGCCATGAAGCTCTGGATGCCGCAAAGCAACTGGCCGCAGAGCACAACTGTGTCGTGGCAGTGTCAGGAGCAGTTGACTTGGTGAGTGCAGAAGTTTACCTGCCATAGCATGCTGCCTGCAGCAACAGCAGCTGGCTTACACCATTCTTCAACAGTGCTGCATGGAGACGGGCCTGCAGATTGGTCCAGGGTTGAGCATGCACTCTGTCTGTTCGGTTTGATAGCGGTCCAGGGGGTTGTACACTTCAAGGAGCTCACTGCTGCTTCTGCAGTTGCATGGATGCGTGTAGTCCAGGGTCATGGGTCATGTGGCATGAGTTATGAAGTAAACATGAACACCTGCACACCTTTTCAGCCCTTCCAAGGCGTTCATTTCGGAACCTAAGCTACTAGAACTCATGTGCCTGTTTTTGTTCTGGTCTTGGATGCTTCATGGCAGGTCACTGACGGCAGCACTGTGCTAGAGGTGCACAATGGTGTGGCCATGCTCACCAAGATCACCGCAGCAGGCTGCTCAGTCACGGCACTGATAGCTGGTTTCCTGGCAGTAGCACAGCCGCAGGAGACCCTGCTTGGGACTGCAACAGCGCTGGCTGTGTTCGGGTGAGCAAGCTGCTGTGCATGTGCTTTGCTGACAGCAAGTGCTTATTGCATGCCTGCTTGCAACCCAGAGATGTTTGGTGAGAGAGCTGTCGCAGCATGTGCATTGGACTGCCCAGAGATGTTGCTGCTTATGATGAACATGATCCTCAAGGCTGCGTCTGCTGCCAGCTTGGTTATGGGCTGCTTTCAGACCTCGCGTGTGCTGCCTTCTGCATCTGCAGGTACGCTGCAGAACTGAGTGCTGCAGGAGCAGCAGGGCCAGGCAGCTTGCGTGTAGGACTACTAGATAGTTTGCACAAACTGGCAGAGACAGCAAGCAGTGAAGAGGGCAGCCAGCAGCTGCTGCAGGGCCTGAAGATCGCAAGGCGCTGCTGAGATTGTGCGTAGCCCACTTTGAGCATGTACAGGTGGCTGCCCGTGATGATCAGTTGTTGATAAGTATCGTGTGCTGTTGCCGAAGCAGTGGGCCAAATCAGCCTCCCCAAGGGCAGCAGCTGCGTGCACTGCGCCAAATGTGTCAATCCCTCAGTGCAACGTGGCCCACTGACAGTGTCAGCCGAACCTCTGGAACAACTTGTCCACCTAGTGCTGCTGTACACGCCGAGAAGGCCGGTCGTGCACCATCAGCACTGCGACGTTTTCGTAGTGCAGTGGTCCGACGACCTGGCACTGAGCCACCCGCGGGCCGGACGTGACAGCCGAGGGAGCTGGTGTCACCGTCATAGTTATGACAAGGCTGTCCTCGGATGATGTCCTGACCACTGCTGTAAGATATGCCACCGAGAGCTACGAAGGTGCTATTCGTGTAGCGGCAGCCGTTTAAAACTAGAAGGTGGCCATCCCGCGCCATATGGAGCGCGCCAGCGCGCCATGTTGTCGTGCAGATTGCACGGGTGCCACCAGCAAGCTCACACACGAAATAACCATATTCACCACGAGCCAACACTCACCATACTTCGGATTTCACAGGTAGGAGCCCTGCAGGCTAGCCTTGCAGCACCAACCCATGCCCGCCGGGCCGGCTCGCAATCCCCCCGCTTGCCGCCCAAGCATCGAAACAGCGTGATTTAAAGCTGCTTGATTGCAGGACGACACATATTGTAAGGCACAGCGTAGCAGATGCATTACCTACAGCCCGCAGTCAGCAGTTTCTTTAACAACAGCACAGCAGCGTCCCCTACCCACAGCCAGCAACCATCAGCATCCAATCAACTACCCTGCAGCCATCGACATCGCACCACCAGCAGCCATCCAACCGACGACACAGCCCAACCGACTACCATCACACCAGCGACAGCCGACAACCCAATACCTTGCACTTGCAGCAGGCGCTCTGGTGCATCAGAGCTTGAGCATGTCCCGATTCACACTCAGCTGGGCAGCCGAATACACCGCGGGTGCATGAAGCAGCGGGTACGGGCTTGCCCATATCCGTGCCAACGTCCAGGGAGTGTGTGGGGGAGGTTGTGCTACTGTTGTTTCCAAGTTGCAGGAAGGTGGCCTCAGCAGCAAGTTCCGCGCTGAGGTGCGCAAACCCCTACCACAACACGTCATCAGCGACTACCCAGCAGCCTCCACCACCAACACCAGCAGCAGCAGCAGCCGCCGCCCAACCAACAACCCACCAGCCTGCACCACCCACAGCCAGCAGTATAATAACAACAGCACAGCAGCCTCCACCACCCACGCTAGCAGCAGCAGCCCAACCAACAACCCAGCAGCCTCCACCACCCACAGCCAGCGCTGGCTGCTAGCAGTCAGCAGTGCAACAACAACAGCACAGCAGCCCCCACCACCCGACATCCGGCAACCAACAGCAGCTCAACCGACTACCCAGCAGGACCAACTACCAACACACCAGCGACAACCGACAACCCAATACCTTGCACCCGCAGCAGGCGCTCTGGTGCATCAGAGCTTGAGCATGTCCCGATTCACACTCAGCTGGGCAGCCGAATGCACCGCGGGTGCATGAAGCAGCGGGTACGGGCTTGCCCATATCCGTGCCAACGTCCAGGGAGTGTGTGGGGGAGGTTGTGCTACTGTTGTTTCCAAGTTGCAGGAAGGCGGTCTCAGCAGCAAGTTCTGCGCTCAGGTACCGCAAACCCCTACCACAACACCCCATCAGCGACTACCCAGCAGCCTCCATCACCCACGCTAGCAGCAGCAGCAGCCGCCGCCCAACCAACAACCCAGCAGCTTCTACCATCCACAGCCAGCAGTCAGCAGTGTAATAAACAACATAGCACAGCAGCCTCCACCACCGACAGGCGGCAACCAGCATCAGCCCAGCCAACTAACCAGCAGCCGCTACCACCGACATCCGACAACCAGCAACATCGCAATCAACTAGTACCCTGCGCCCATCGACATCGCACCAGCAGCAGCTCGACCGACTACCCAGCAGTACCTACTCCCATCACACCAACGACAACTGAGCAGACAACCCAACACCATGCACTTGCACCAGGCTCTGGCGCAAACACCAGAGCTTGAGCATGCACTCTCACACTGCGGTCTCAGCAGAATGCCTGGTTGCTTTGGCAACCGCTGCTGATGTATCGCAACTTCTGACCCCCTAACAATACGCCGTCGCTGACTTCCAGACAGCGAAGGAGCTCCTGCCACCAGTACCCAGACCCGACCCGCGCAGACAACCTCAGCACCACAACCTTGCACCAGCAGGCCCTTGCCACACCACCGGACAGCGATTAGATTTCCTCAAAAGTGTGGCGCAAAGACAACGATACACAGGAGAGTACCAGCCAGGTTGCAATGTAGCTTGCAGAGCATAAACGGCATCTGGTTGCTGTCCTGTCCTGCTGCATTACCTAAACTGCTGTGGCAGCTGTGCTGCAAGGGCACATGCTCCAACCTTCCATGCTAGCTTCTCCGCTATGCAGCAGTGCCGAGGCTGCTCACATATGCTGCTTCTGGCGATGGCCTCCCATGCACAGATTGTGCATGGCTAGCTGTAGTCAAGACAGGCAACGCCGTGGGAGGGCTGCGCCCTCACTAGTTGCCCCAGATGCTGCCGATGAATTCTGCTGCTTCACTCCAAATTACCAGTTGCCCCAGATGCGGCTGACAATGCTGTTTCTCTCCATACGAGGAATTGTCCACCGCCAGCTGCCGTACAAGCCCACGACAGTCTGCGGGGCATGCACTGCAGCTGCTCTTTCTAATAGTCGCCCCACATGCTGCTGCTGGCCACTGCAGGTTTGTCCTTGCGCAGTTTGAACACTGCCGTCCGCGTGAGCAGGTGGCTGAGCAGCCCCAGGGGACCCACCATGAAGCACAGCCACACAGAGTGACAGGTGGGCACCAGATGCCGCAGACCGTCCATCACAACAGCCCTGCAGGAGGACATACCGTACATAGGTGAAGTTTTGCAGCATGCTTGTCTCATGTGCTAGCGTGCGCCAACGATTGTCAGGTTGCAGTGAGGCAGGCCAGCCGCAGCACAGCCAATGACAAACATGCCCTGCAATGCAACATGCCGTCCGCTCAGCCAGCTGCATGCTGTTATATACGCAGGTCGTTACATTGCAGGTCATTACATTGCACAACACAGACGGCAGCCAATGCCAGGTAGTCCTCACCTAGCTGTCAAGAAGTCCAGCATCAGCAGATGCAGCCACGCCAGCGCTGCGAGTGCCTTGTGTTGGAACAGTCCTGCAAGGCTGGCTGCATCAGGCAGTGGCTGCGCTGCTGCTATCACCTGCCTGACCACCTCAAGGCTGCCTGCCTGCCACGCCTGCCATGCTAGCACTGCGTATGCGATGCCAAAGGCTAGGGGCACCAGTGGGCTGTCTAGGATGGCGCTGGTCTGCAGTAGATGAGTGGGGATTGAGTGGCGGCGACAAGTTAAAAGGACACAGCGTCAGCACGTGGGCTGGTGCGTCTGTCCAGCCATGCTGAGTAGCAGCGCTGAACAGGCTGCTGGGGTCTATCTGGCCGGTGAGGCACCATGCGGTGCCCAGTAGTATGCGTCCTGCCTGTGCAAGTTTGCTGCATGGGTCGAGACAGCGTCATGGCATGCACAGCATTCTGGCAGGGTCGGCTGAGGGTCGGCTGAGGCTGCACGGTTTATGCACTCATGGTGTTGATATGCTTAAAGGTCACTGCTTATCGTGGGCACAGTGCATAGTTGAGCTCATTTCTTGCTGCTGTTGCTGCTGCGTCTACTGCGTACCAGCTTGGATCTAGCGAAGAACGCCAGAATGATGTATGTTGGCACCATCAGATACGTGGCGGTGCTGAATGCCAGCTCAGGAGGCAGCAGAAGCGGAGCTGCTGCTTGTGGGGCCACAGCTGCTGTGACTGCTGCTGCAGCTGCAAGCTTGCCTGCCTCTACTATGAGCTGTGTCTTGGGCACTACAGCAGCAGCACCATGAGCAGCAGACGCAACACAGCAGAGGCAATCAAGCATTGCCCGGGGCGGGATCTCGCGGTCTGCAGGCATAAACGAATGCAGTACCTGCACGTCTGCATCCTGGTCGGCTTAGCACGGTGGTTCTGTGCGAGTACGGGGCGCCAGCTTGCGGCAAGATTTGCCCTCTACTGCTTCGGCACAGAGATTGGCACGTCGACGATCTTAGTGGCAGCGCCATGTAACAAATAAAGTGATTGATTGATCAGTAGTTGTGTAGTTTGAAGTCAAGGAACGCTTTGACGGCTGCTGGTTTAGCTGCAGTAGCAGTTCGTAGCAGAATCAAAGTTGTGCTGGAATACAGGGCAGATCACTGCATATCAGCAGTGCATGTGTAAGACGTCCTGGCTGCACTGTTCTGCTTCGTCACACCTGTCTGGCTGCAGCAAATGGTATGTTACACGCACGGCTTCCAAACCGTACTGAAGAACACCTGAACAGCGCAGCAGTCTGACAAGGAAGCCTGGAGCTCGCTTGAATCTCAAGCAGCGCATAATGCCTCAACAAGTGCCATACAATGGCAGACCACACAACCGCTCACTGATTGCAACACCCCTGTCGTCTCAGTGCGCAGTGCACTGAGAAAGTGTGTGACACATGCCAGCTACGTAGCCTGTGTCAGGCTAGGTAGCCTGTGCACAGGTTACCAAGTAGAACGGCCAGTCCAAAGCGCGCACGAGCCCACACAAGCACACTAATGCTGCCATACTATGCGGTACATAGTACGTAGCAGAGCAATCATGAGTAACTGGCTGAATGACTAGTGAGCCCCGCCAAATACGCACGCCCCCTCAGGCCTCTGGATAGTGGTGCAGCCTGTACAGCAGCGCACGCCCCTTGGCATTGCCGATGCCCAGGAACCCGCTGTGTGGGCTGAACGCTGCGCTGTGCACGTACTGCAGCGGCGAGCGGCTGGTTGGCCAGTTGGCAAACACAGTCAAGCTCGGCAGGTGCACGATGCGCAGGGAGTCCTTCTTCAAACGTGACCCCATCAGCAGCATCTGGCTGTCATGGCTAAATGACAGGCTGTCAATGCTTGTCGTGAGGTTCATCAGCGCCTTGAGTGGCGCTGGTGCTGCCGGCTGAACCCCAAACCCTGCTGCTGCTGGTGATGACGTGGCACCTGCCACGTCAGTGTCATCAAGTTTGACCGGCGACAGCAGTCCTGCAGGACGGCGGTACACGTTGACCACGCCTGAGGAGTCCCCTGTTGCGAGGTAGCTGCTGTCTGCGCTGAGGGCGAGTGCTGTGCAGTCAATGGCTCCCTCGTCGCGCTGCTGCTGCATGCAGCGCTGGCTGCGCAGGTCCCAGGTGTACAGCACACCGTCACCACCTGGTGCAGTTGTCGAAAGCAGCGGAAGCCAATGTCAGCAGGTGAGTGCTGATACATACGTGTCACATGACGCAGTGGCGTAACAAACAAGAAGGGATGCTACATGATGTTGCAGACAGGCAGGCAGGCAGGCAGGTTGCCATGTAGCGGTGATCTGTGTTTGCAAATCAAGGCAGCTTGATGTGTTATGTACCCTGCTCAACCAGCCCATGCTGCTGTATAGAAGTTGTCAGCGCACGGGCAACAAGTCAGGTGATTCACTGTGGCGTGCTGAGAACACAGCGGGGCCGTGGGAGCTAGGCACCGCTGAAAGTTGTCACGCCATGAGCATGCCATGCACAGCTGAAAACGACTGCAGCACAGATTGCAGCGCAAAATGCTGCGCCCATTGCAACATCACCTCGACAAGACAGCACTACAGCAGCTCCATCCAAGCACCAGTACATACACAAATGACACACTGCTCACCTGCTGTGATGAGTGTGTTGCCGTCACTGCTGAACACTGCTGCACGCGCGCTGCCATTCATCTTCAGGGACCCCACAGGCCGCCTGCTGCCTAAGCTCACAAGCCCTATGTGCCCTCCGTCCCCTAGGAACGCCAGCAGCGGCTTTGCAGGATCGCTGCTTGCCGCAAACGACTCGCAGGACTTCATGCCTGTCCTGCCTCCAGTCGCACCGCTGCTGCTTTTGCCGCCTTTCCGCTGCTGCTGCGCTTGCGGCTGCTGCTGCGTGCTACTGACCTGCCCCTGCTGGTGGATAGACGGTGGGGTAACCACTCGCTCCAGCTGTGCTGTGTGCATGTCTGCGATGTAGTAGAAGGGTCGCCTTCCTGCTGCTACTACCTTGCTGCCGCCTGCTGCAAAGGCTGCGGTGTGGATGGGGCAGTCCTGCAAGAACAGGCTTTGCACCAACGGGTTGCGCAGGCCATCCACCTGCACGATTACAGCAGCAACAGCACCGGCAAGCACGGCCAGGCAGCACACGATAAGGTTACTGATGTGTGGTTTGTGTGGTACTCCTTGCTTCCACTGAAGCCAAGCTGCTCCGCCGCCGCCAGACACATCCCATTGAGAGCCTGAAACTACCCGCCGCTTCCATCTGAAAACATTTGAGCATGCACACGAATGTCTCCTTTGGCCTTGCAACGTAAGCACCTGCTGTAATACATGTTGTAAGTACACTCCATCACGCCCCGCCTTCGTCCGCGGCTTACCTGGAACAGCTTCAGGCGCTTGTCAAACCCTGCCGTCAGCATCAGCTGCCCATTCGGGTGGAACTGCAGCGCCTGCACCACAGCATCTGACAGGCTAGCTCCGTTTGCATCACGCAACCGGCTCAACTCCAGAGCTCCTGGAGCCAACAACCCCCCGCGGCCACCAGCAGCACCTCCACCAAGCAGCAAGCCGCTACCGTTCATCAGCAGCCGCTCAGCTGTCTCCTCATCTGGCTCTTCAAACTCGTCAATGACGGCATCATCTGCTGCTGCAGACCCTGCCTTGCGCTGCTGCTGCTGCTTGGCCGACATGGCCCATGTGGTGCGCGGGTGCAACGCGCAGTGCTGCCGTCGCAGCGCTGCTTCGTAGTCTGCCCCGCTGAGCTCTGTTTGACCCTTCGACTGGCGCAGCTTGCGGAGGCGCGGTGCTGATGCGACCTGCACTGTGACACTTTCATCTGCTGGGTCGACCCATGCAGGTGCACGACGCTTCTTGCCTGCAGGCATTAACAGCGACACAAAGCGAGCAGCAACATGAGCAGGATGCAGGGATATATATAAGCAGCACATCAGCACTGTGCACAGTGACTGTGTGCAATGTGCACGTGGTATTGAGAGCACAGCTAGGGCTGGGCACTGCAGCATCCTGTTGCGTGCAGGTGCCATCTGCTTAGCGAGACACCCACAACACGGTGCGCATGCACCAAGTGCACACAATCAGAACATCACATGTAGCCGCTGCAGGTGCCAAGCGCTGAGCGAGACACCCACAAAACGGCGCGTATGCACTGCACGTGCACACAACCACAACATCACACGTAGCCACAGCTAGGAGAACTGACAACGCACACTCATGAACATGCGTACCTTTGCCAGCTGCTTCCTGCTGCTGCAGGCGCATGCTGCCAGGCCCAGGGCCTGCCTCATCATCATCGTCCTGCTGCTGCTCCTCCTCCTCCTGATGTCCTGTCCTGTCCTCAACAAACAGCAGCCCATCATCCTCATCGCTGTCTTCTGCGTCAGCCTAAACAAACAGCAGAACATACAGCACAGCCAGATGCAGCGCAGCACAGGATGAGGCAAAGGCTGCTGGATCAACTTGATGTGTTATGTACTAAGCAGTGCGCAGCATCAGCAGGTGCAGCTGCTGGCGGTACAACTTGCAGGACACAGGCAGAAGCACAACCACCTGAGCACAATGCTGCAACACAATTGCACGCCCTAGGAGATATGCTATGAAGAGTTAAATGACAGACAGTAAGCTGGTGAGCAACATCAGCGCAGTTGGGAAAGCAGTGTGCTGACCTGTCTCACGAGGTCTGCAATGTCTGTGCCGTCATCTTCTGGCTTGGCCAGCAGCTTGCTGACTGCTGCACCGCTGCCAAACAGGAACTCCTCCAAGGCAGACTCCTGCAAGCAACAGTTACAAGATAAGACCGGTAAACGGCACAGGCGTTCAGCTGCAGTTCGTAATTGCTGTGCCAGCCTGGTAGGGTGTGATTAGCTGGTTGATCAAGCCGTGCAAGAGTGCAGCGGGATGTGCAAGGGGACAGAGGGCTGACCTTAGCCTTGTCGTCTTCATTGTCGTAGCGGTACACGACCCTCTTGCTCTTCATTGATCAGGCAGCTGCTGCTCAGGCTGCTACCCTGCTACTGGTGCTGCTGCTGAGCCAGCAGCCGCTGTAACACGTTTACGCCTCTGCTCGCTGCACGAAACGATTCTTAACCTTCTAAATGACAACTATGAGAGATACCAAGGCGTACTGTGTTAAAGCAGCCGCAGCAAGACCGAGGGAGCGAAGATGAGCTGGGTGACTTGACGGCGCATGCCTTGAAAAGCTTTCTCTAACCGATCCTTACTTGATTCCAGGCTATTTCACATCTACAGGTGTGGAACGTAAAACCTGGGTGTAACTGAAGGAAGCCTTGTTAGTCTGTCTTGCCATGTTCTGATCGCCGCAGGGCATACACCAGGCTGCGCAGATGTCGATCCACGATGTTTGTGTGTCTCTTTTGGTTGGAGGGCTCAGATCTGGCAGCGCAGGGCCTTGCTGAGGGCAGCATAGAAGGCCACCAGTGTGCCAGTGCAGTGCCTTGCACAGCAACTTGATCAGTTTGCTTTCTACTGCTGGGTTTAGGCCTTCGGTTCGATTTCTCTTGAAACACGTACGTTGTCTCCCTAAGCCAGATCCTGTTGCACCCCTGTGCTGTGGGTGCCGTAAAAGCAGCAAGCAGCACACAGGGGCACCATGGCGGACGCTGCTCCGCCCCCTCCCCCACCTCCACCCCCACCACCCCCAATGCCAGCAGCTGCTGATGTTGAGATGGAGTTGGAATATGAACCAGCGGAAGCAGCTCCCCCACCCCCGCCACCGCAGGCTCATCTAGAGCAGCAGCAGCATATGCAGCAGCACTTGATGGAGCACATGCAACAGCAGCAGCAGCAGCTGCCTCCGCCCCCACCGGATGAGCAGCAAATGCAGATGCAGCAGCCCATGGATCCGCAGCAGCAGGTGCAGATGCAGCAGCAGATGCAGCAGCAGATGCAACCGATGCAACCGATGGATCCACAGCAGCAGCAGATGCAGCAACCGATGGTGCATCAGCAGGATATGCAGATGCAGCAGCAGCAGCAGCCTAGTGCTATGGATGAAGCTCAGTACGCTGCCATGACACCTGAGCAGCAGCAGCAGTACCTGCAGCAGTGGCAGGAGTACGAGCAGTGGCAGCAGTACTACGCGCAACAGGGATACTACGGTGATCCTTCGCAGCAGCAGTACTACGGTCAGCAGCAGCAGTACCCCAGCGCTGGATATGACCCGAACAAACAGTACGGACAGTATGGTGCAGGTCAGCAAGGGTTTGACCCATCCCAACAGCAGTACCAGCAGCAGCAAGGCGGCTGGGGCTATGGCGATCCTATGCAGCAGCAGATGTATGGAGGCATGTACCCTGATCAGCAGCAGCAGATGCAATTGCAGATGCAAATGCAAATGCAGCAGCAGCAGCAGCAGCAGATGCAGGGCCCGGGTGGTTACGGCATGCCTGGAGGCTTTGGGCAGCCTATGCCACCTGGATACCCCAATGCACGAGGCCCGCAGGGTGGCATGATGCATCCACAGCACCACCAGCAGCAGCACATGGGTCACATGGGGGGTATGCCAATGCCTGGCGGCATGCACCCTGCTGACGGCAGCAGCAGCGGCTATCCCCCTCGGCCGCACATGGACAGCATGCATGCACCTGGAGCTGCTGCTGCTGCTGCTGGCAGTGCTGCAGCAGCTGCTGCGGCCGCAGCTGCATCAGCGTCAGCAGCTGCAGAGGAGCGCAAGAGTGTGGTGCCTAGCTGGCTGCGAGCTGAGATGGCCAAGCGGCAGGCTGAGGCAGCAGCAAAGAAGGCAGAGGAGGATGCAAAGGACAGGGATGATGATGAGCTTGAAGCAGCACCAGCACGCAAGGCTGGTGGCGCACCAGGTGTGGATTGCTGGTAGTGTGCTGGCTGAGGTTGGACGTTGTTTGTGGAGTATGTGCTGACTGGCTATCACAGGTCAGCAATCGTCCGGTTTGACTTTGTTATTTGCTTGTAAGTAATGTTACACATCAAGCCGGGAAAGCGGGGGGGGGGCGCCAAGGGTGGAGGCAGGGGACAGCCTATAGCATGTATGTGGGTGTACCTGTTGCAGTTAGCGTGTTAGCTGTTTCATTTGATGCTACTGCCAGTGCATAGTTACGGCCAAGTGGTGGTGCTCAGCACATCACCTGCCGTGCAGAATGCTGCCTGTGCTCAAGAACAGCTGTACATGTGTGGCCTTCCTACCATATTACCGCTGCTGGGCATCTCTGCTGCATCCTCCGTTCGTGCGTTTCTTAAACTCAATTTTCGTTGATGTGATATCTTTCTTTGCCTGCAGGCTCTCGCTGGGCTGGCCTAGCTGACAGGGACAGCAGCGATGACGAAGACGACCCTGCTGCTGCCAAAGCGCGCGCAGCCGCAGCAGCAGCAGAGCGCCAGGCAGCAGTCACGCGGCAGCTGAAGGAGCAGCTGACAGCCATACTGCTGGAAGTGACCGACAAGATGTTTGGTGAGTGCCAGGAGCGTTGAAATGCATAGGTGGCTGCGTTGCCCTGTGGCAACGTATGCAGCAGTGCTTTGGCTGAGTTCCCTTGTCAGCACCACCAGCTGTTGAGTGCGCAGCATAATTGCAGCAGAACCTGCAGGTAAGGCTGGTATAAAGCAGCATGCGACTGGTGTTGGAGGGTGACGGACAGTTCGCTGTGAGCTGCGAACAACTAGCTGCGCCTCATCGCTGTTATGATGATGGGTCTCACTGCTGTTGCTGCTGCTGCTGTTGCTGCTGCAGAGGAGGTAGCGCGTGAGGTGTATGGCGAGACAGCAGGTGCAGGCAGCAGCGGCCGCAACAGCGCACTGAGCGGTGGCAGACGCGGCTCTTCAACAGCAGCAGAGGCAGCCGGCCTGCCAGTGCCACGTGGCATTGTCACCGCTGCTGGTGATGACAGTGGCAGCAGTGACAGTCCTGCTGGCGCTGGCGCAGGTGTTGTGGGGGCAGCTTTGGGCCTTGCTGACTATGGATCAGGGTCGGAAAGCGACGACGATGCAGAAGATAGGCCGAAGCAGCAGCAGAAGCAGCAGCAGGATGCTGGTGCAAAGCAGCTCAAGGCTAGTAAAGCAGCAGCAGCTGCAGAGCAGGAGCAGCACGCTGCTGAGCAAACAGCCAAGGAGGCCGCAGAGCCAGCGGCAGCGGCAGCACCAGCAGCTGCTGCTGCTGCAGATGTGACAAAGCATGCTGGCAGCGCTGCAGGAGACATGCATATGCATCGTGCACCTGCTGCGGCAGCCCCTGCTGCTAAGCCGCTGGATGCAGCCGCAAACAGCGCTGACGACCTTGGCCACACCTTCGCCAAAGGCCAGACGTAAGCGGTCAATAGGTGGTGCTAGGCGCAGTAGGGCTGCATATGCCGACTGTAGAGGTTGCTGTGGTGCGCAGGAGCAGTGTGGTTTGGGCGCTGTGCTGGCACCAGCATATGCTGCAAGCTGTATGGCTAGACGCAAGCACCTGCAGGCAGGTGCCACTGTGCTACACAGCGCTACCTACTCAGGATGAAGTTGCGCTGCATCTCTATGTCCTGGCTTTCCTTTGCAAGTGTTGCAAGTACCCCTGCCTGACCTCAATCCTCTACTGACGTGTCTGTCGCATGTCTGCCGCGTGTCTGCCGCATGCTATGCTCCTGCAGCGTGTGGTGCTTCATGGCAGATGGCCGCCGCGTGCCTGCCAAGGTGCTGATGGTGCATGGCCTGGCCCCACCCAGCTACTCAGTGATGGCTGAGGGCCGAAAGCAGCGCGTGGAGTGGAGCCAGCTGCAGCCGATGCAGCAGGAGCAGCAGCCACCAGCAGCAGAGGAGCTGCTAGGCCAGCTGGAGAAGCAGCAGCAGCAGCAGCAGCAGCCTGCAGCTGCAGCAGCAGATGTGAGGCCCGCCGAGCCCGCGAACGACCTTTCTGCTGCTGTTGCAGAGGCCGCAGCAGCTGCTGCAGCAGCTGCGAAGCCTGACCTGCAGCAGCAGGTGCTGCAGGTGTTTGAGCAGCTGCAGCAGCAGAAGGAACACGCGCGTGAGGCAAGGAACGGGCAGGCAGATAAGGCAGACAAGGGGTCAGCCAAGGAGCGCAAGCGGCGCAGCAAGAGCAGGAGTGAGAGCAGGAGCAGGAGCAAGAGCAGAGACAGGCGCAGCAGCAGGCATGACCGCGATAAGGAGAAGAAGGCACATAGCCCCAGCCGCAGCAGGAGCAGGGAAGGCAGGCGGCAGCGCAGCAGGAGCAAGGAAAGGGAGGGGAGGCGAGCACGCAGCCGCAGCAGGAGCAGGAGCAAGAGCAGGGAGGCGCGCAAGGAGCGCAAGCGCAGCAGGTCGAGAGACGCAACAAAAGACAAGCGCGAAAGCAGGTGCGCGCAAGAGCTGTGGCAGGGGATTTGCAGTTGCTGTTCCATGAACAGGGTTTCTGCAAGGGCTGTTCACTGTGTGCTGACAGCTTTGGCGTAGATGCTGGAAATATCGGATGCAGGCATTGCCCTCGTGTTTTGCTGAACAACAATGATTGTTTTCCGTCCTGCAGGCGGTCAGACAAGCGTGACAAGCACACGAGCAGCCGGCGGCAGCGCAGCCGCAGCAGGAGTCGCAGCCGCAGCAGGTCGAAAGACAGGCAGAAAGAGCGGCGCAGCAGATCGCGTGACAAGCGTAAGGAGCGGCGGCGCCACAGCAGCAGCAAGAGCAGGAGCAGGAGCAGGAGCAGCAGGGAGCGACGGCACAAGACCCGCAGGAGCAACAGCAGTAGCCGCAGCCGGAGCCGGTCACCCAAGCGAGCTAGTGAGTTTGCATGCCGTGCATGTTGCTTGCAGAACAGCAGCTTGCTGGCATGCTTTGACACTGCGGCTTCTTGTCCGTTTATACCAGCAGCAGGTTTGCTGAAGCTGCGGGTGTGATGGAGCGTTGGCAGAGCAGACCTCTTGTTCAGTCAAGTGCCATGCTCGGATAGGGTATGTAAAGAAGTTAGCGGTACTGGATAGGCAGCATGCAAAGCAGGTAAAGCAGGCAAAACTCTCCCATTCTGCCTCCCTCATTGTGCAACCCAATGCTGGGTATGTGTTGCAGGGCACTGACACATGCCTGTTTGCTGTGCTGCAGGCAAATCGTCCAAGCGCAGCCGCAGCAGAGAACGCAGCAAGAAGGATCGGCGGTAGCGCAGCAGAGGGATCTAGATATGCTGTGCAGGCTCACAGTAGGTGGGGTGCTGCTGGCAGCATGTCGTGGGTGGGCTGCCGTTCCCAGGGGACACTGGGACCATGCTGGGCGCAGCTGAGGCATTTAACGTGTATATGTGAGGGCCAGCCCTGTTTGTGGCTGGGTTGTCAGGGGTGCCTGTGGCAATCTAAGAGTGCATATGTGATCGTTTGCTCTGTCTTGATCTACTTAAATAGCCTTTGACCGGCCTAGGGAGCATCGCTTGCACGCCCAGCTTTGAGATTGTCATAAAGCCTGATGTTCAAACTAGGCAGCCACAGAAACAGTCAAATCGTGCTGCAGGCATTGCTCAGCAGAAACCGCGCGTCACTCGGCCGAGCGCTGCGTTGCCAAAGAGTATTCGTCACATATTTCAGCAGTTGCCTGTACACGTGGGACTTCTCAAACAAATTGTAGTGAAGACTGCCGCACAATAGCACTGGAGCTGATGCAGAGACGGTTGCTGATTCGGTTGCTCGCTTGATGAAGCAGAGCCAATGATGATAAGTTTGCGTCGTTTATAGTCGAATAATCAGGCTGTGGTTCGTTGTTGTAAACAGCCTGTGGTGACAGTGATCAACGACTGGGTCGCCCAGCTTCTGTTGTGCCATGCGCACAAGCGAACACAGCGCAAGAGACCAACACATTCCAATTGAAAGATATCGTAAAACGTATCAGTCAGCCCGCATGACGCGGTTGCTGCGATATGCTAGCTTATGTCTGCTGCTGTTGGTAGCTCCAGCAGCGCAGGCAGCGCCACCCCCTAGTGCACTAGTGCAGTGCCTCAAGGAGGCAGAGGGAGAGCAGTCTAGTCAGCTAACAACATACCAGGACTTTGTCAAGGGCCAAGCAACCAGGTATGCCCTGAACCAGGGTTTGTGGCCTGGCGTCTCATGGCAGGCGTCACCAGCAGAGCTGAGTCATCGTGCGCTGCTGTTGACACTGACGGGATTGCTTGCTGCGTGCCTTTGTTGTACTTCTATCTAGACTCACCTTACGCGCTGGATGGTGGAGTGAAAAGAAGTCACTGTTTGACCTGAGCATAGTAACTGGGCTGACAGTGAGCAGGCTGGATCAGCTGGAAGCACAGTGCAGGGCATGGAAAGGCCCGCTCACAGCAGCAGTGTACCTAGTGGTGCACGTACCAACAGGGGCCACACAGATAGATGGCGCTGGGCTGGAGTCAGTGCAGAAAGCGGAGAAAAGTATGGCAGAGTTCCATCAAAGGTGCGCATGACAACCTCTCAGGTCACTATGCGTCAAGGCCGGCTGCAGCAGCGAGGCAGCAGCCAATCTTGCTGGTGCTTCGAGCTTTGTGAAGTTCATGGCGTCAGCTCTGGCAACACATAGCAACTTGGCGTTCATCACTTGGTTGAAGCAGCTGCCATTCACTCTGTGTTGGTGACTGGAACCCCTTTACCAGCAAACACAAGCTACTCTTACATGCTCACGTGTGCCCCTTTTACGTCGCCCTGTAGGATGGAAGCACTGCCAAATGGCTGCTCCCTGAACATGATGCTGCTGGCTGAGACCGTGTCGGACCGCGTCATGCGCTGGATGCTGCCAATCAATGTGCTGCGCAACTATGCCTTGCTGGGGGCAGACACGCGCCTGGTAGCTATGGTGGATGTGGACCTGCTGCCAAGCACAGGCTTGGCAGAGTGGCTGGAGCTGCCTGGCAAGTGAGTGCACCGGCTTGAAACTGCAAGTCAACCTGGTGGTGGTAATGTTTTCATTGCAACAGCAGCGGCAGCAGGTGCAGCAACTTCCACACTGTTCACGCAAAGCAGCAGGTACCTGCTTGTCAGCAAGGTTGTCACTCCTGCAATGGCATTAGCAACGCTCACCAGCATTGCAGTGATTTGAGCAGGGTACCAAACCGTGGCAGGCAGCAATGCAAGTGTAGCACTGTTCACCATGCTGCTGACTATGGTGACTGATGTCATCTTGCAGGATGGACTGGCTGAAGCAGGAGTGCAGCCAGAAGAAGCTGTTTGTGCTGCCAGCGTTTGAAACAGCAGAGGTGCCCAGCATGGGCGCAGCTCACAGGGTGGCAGCCAAGGCAGCAGCTTCCAGCAAGCAGGGGCTGCAGAAGATGGTGGACGACCAGCAAGTGTGGCAGTTTGCGCTCAAGATCTTCCGCGAGGTGCGTCCATGGCGCTGGTGTGCATGTTACCGTGTCAGATGCATGCTCTTGGCTCTGTGCACTCAAAGAGACGATATGGCACAGCACTGATCAATGAACCTTGTCACTCCATCACCACAGCCATGGGTCTTGCACGCAGACTGGGTTGCAGGATTAGCTTTGTGTCCTTGCAGAGGCAAGCTTCTGATATGTGATGTTCTCTGCTGCACCTGCTTGACCCAACAGGGCCACAACATGACGCTGTACGACAAATGGTTCAACAGCAGCGAGGCATACGGACCAGTGGGCTGGACCAAGGATTATGAGCCATGGTTCATCATTGACCGGACCCTGACACCCTTCTATGACAGTGTGTTCAGGGGCTATGGCTGGAACAAGGTTACACATGTGACCCACGTGCACCATCAAGGGTGAGAGCAAGGGCAACAGCCTTCATTATCAACCCATTGTGGTATGCAGTCATTGTGAAGCCAGTATGGAAATATGCTGAATAGCTCTGCAGCAGTGTAAGCGAAATTCGCCAGGTACTTCTGTCGCATGCCGGGCTGTTTTGAAGTCATGTCAAATCTGACATGCTGCGATGCCTGCCGCTGAGCAGGTTCAAGTTCATGGTCCACCCCACAGGCTTCCTGGTGCACCGCCAGCATGGGTACACCAAGGCGCGCGACACATACCAGTCCTCAAAGAAATCGTATGAGAAGACACTGCTCACAAACAAGGCCAAGGCGCGTGCTGACAAGAGCTTGGCTGCAACAACACACAAGTGAGTTGCGTTCTGATTGCATAGCTCTGCTTGTGCTGTTCATCTTCACTATCAGTGACATGTGTATGCCCACCTGTGCTACTGCTTCTATAAATGTAATGCGATATGCTCAAAGTGCTGCCGTGTGCTGGGGTTTGCTGCAGGTTCCGTGACAGGGTGTTGGAGCAGCTCTCAGAAGGCAAGTACAGGCCAGCGCTGGACACAGGCCTGGTCACGTGCCTGGACACGCTGCCGTGGTGGAAGCAGAATGGCAGCAAAGTGGTGGCTGCTGCACAGCCTGTGGGCCGCATGACACTGCAGCGGCACCAGCGGCTGCGACAGAGGCACCGCAGGCAGCTGGAACAGCCGGCTCGACCAAGGCACTAGATTCACTTCAGTCAGCAGAACAGGTTTGATGCGTCCAGCCCCTTGCGCCGGCTGCATAAGCCGGATGCTGCGTTGGCTTGCAATCTCTTGAGTGTGTATGCCTGCACCATTCTATGTCTGGGCCTGGGCCTGTACACACCGTGATCAGGGTTCTGTTCTGCGCTTGTGTTGTCGAACGTGCATGGCTTGTAGGTTGTGATGCGGCTGAGCAGCACATCGCTCAAGTTCAGGTAGATGTATATGCTGAAGTGACAGGTGATGTTCTGTGACGCCAGCTGTAGCAGCTTGCTGCATAGGCAAGGCTCTCTGTGGGTGCGACCCTGCTGTACTTCCGATCATGCCATTACTTGCGATCATGCCACCACTGTGCTCTGCACTGATCTGCACTGTCTTTATCTGTCCTGCTGGCTATGTATGCATCAATCTAGCGCAGACATGACATGCTTGTAGGTGTTAGAGGGAGACTTACTTAGGACAGTGCGAAATGACAGTGACCACAGCGCAGCTGCACGCCAGCACACATGGGCTGGCTGCAGTGTTACCTTGACCCAGCCTTATTACTTTGTGAAACTGCAATACACAGCCATGGTAGGTGTTATCAAGTGCCCTGGTGGTGAGTGTGACCGTTCACATGCCATTGTTGTGTGTGTCTGTGCTGGGTGTGTTGTTCTTCAGCCTGTGACTTTCGATGGTATAGCACACCGCATGTTGGAGTATGTGCTGTATGCGTGGTATGAGCACCCGGCTGACATGCTGGCGCCACCAATGGTGCCATCACCCTGTGCACCGCTCAGAGCCCAGAGGCTGGGCTGCAGAGGTCTGGGTAGGGTTCAGTGAAATTATAATAGGATGTTGTGACAGCGTATGGTGACGTGCTTGGATGTTGTGACAGTGTATGGCTGTTTTAGTCCGAGCAAGTTGCTGGTTTGTCAGTCACGCATACAATAGTGTCTGTGCTCTGTGTGGATGACAAGCTGTCATGTAGCTGTCCTACCTCACTTCTTTCCACGGTTGGGGGAAATGGATTTGGTTCGTACAGCGGCCATCACGATGCCTGCTTGCGTGCATGGTTGTGCGCATGCACTGTGATCGGTGTGAGGCTGCGCAGGCTACTGCTGCTGCTGCTGCTGCTGCTGCTGCAGTCGTCGGCATGCGCTAAGTTCCGAGCGGGAGTTGTATGCATCATTCAGGTGGCTTGTCGTTGTCGTTATGGTGGGCACAGCATGACCCATGCCATCGCGCGCGTGTCCTTGCGCTGTTGCATATGCCAAACTTATTGGCAAGTACTTTTCTCCCTGGTTGTTGCCGTTTGGTCCCGCAGCCTGAGTGGCACAGCAAGGCTGCGTGTTTTCCCAGAAGTGAAAGCAGCAGGAGGGAGTCTTGCTTTCCTTGCTGCAGTTCCCTGGCGGTATATGATTTGAATAGCTTGCTGCGGCAGCGGCGCAGCATCGCTGTTTGTAACCTTGCCATGTCCATGCTACTATGATGTCTCGTGTCAGCCTTGGACTGCTGTGAAAGCAGCAGCAGTCTAGCAGGAAAGCAAGCAGAGACACCCGATCATTACTGTGCATTTTTTTTACATTGCATTGCATTGTCTTTACAATCTGCGTGTCCTGCAACTCTTTACACTGTGCAGCTGCACAGCAGGCATCCTGCAGCCTGAGGCTCTCAGGCCTGTACTGTGGCCGACACTCCAAGCCCTTGGCTGCACCGCGATAGTGCAGACCAATCTTCAGGTCGTGTGATACAATTGTTGTATGCAATGGCAGCATATGGAGCGTGAGATTGGACGTCAACCGATCGTTGCCACACCACCGAGACCCAACCAACCTAAACCATGTGATGTCAGCTGTTCGCCGCACCACCGCACGCAAATGCATGCAGCCGAACTGCTGTAGGATCTACATACATCTGCCAAGGTGCGGCCATGGCTATCATGGCCTTCTCCACCTCACATGCGTTACCTACGGGCACTGCGAACTGTGGAGCTGCATCACGCACACAAACAACGTTCAGGACTCGTCCGCGCTTGATAAAGGCAGCTTCGGCTTTCGGCACTGGCAGCAGCAACAGCAGCAGTATTAGCAGCAGCAGTAGCAGCAGCAGGCGAGATGACCAGCAGGATGTGCCTCGCACGTTCCCTGAAGTTATGCGTGTGTTCCTTGCACACCCGTCTGCCGCCGTGCCTACTGCTGCCATTTGCGGTCTCTGTGCACTGCGGTTGCAGCAGCCTCTTACAGCAGCAGATCCCCTAGTTGCGGCAGCAGTGGTGCTGCTGTGGCTCGTACAAGAGTGGGCAGCACACAAGTATCTGCTACACAGTGAAATGGAATGGATGGGTGAGTGCTGTTCCTGGGCAGCAACTTGGGGGTGGTGGAAGGTCAAACGAGGCATCTGGTCTCGATCACCCTGATCATGCAAAACCAGCACCAGGTATGCTTGCATAGATAGGTGTACATAGCAGTGAGGGAGGTGTTCTTATATATACAATGCAATCCCGTTGCAAATATGTATACATTGCAGTACATGCCAGGTCACGGCATGCCTTGTGTGCCTTGTGTGCCGTGTGGGGTTGTGGCGCGTGTGTCCAAAGTTGTCACCCCTGCTCAGCCTGGGGCTATACTGTATTCGCTGTTGTTCAATCTCTTGTTCGTTTGTCTGATCAACAGGCAAGACCATTCACAGGCAGCACCACGAGACGCCTTACTTTCACGTCAGCCTGGACCCGCCTGGCCTCATCCTGTCAGTCATGGCTGCTGCAGCGCTGCTCTTTGGGCTGCTGTTCCAGTGGGGACCGCTCAGCTTGACAGCAACAGCAGCATACTACTCAGCAGGTGCGCGACAGGATCAACTTGCTGTCGGTGTTGATGTCCGTGCCGGTGGAGGTGCCAGCTAGTTGCGTGTTCGTAGGCAACCTCATTTGCGACAGCAGTTGCTCTGACAGGTGGCGAGTATGCAACATGCATATGCCGCAAGCCGGCGACAGGTGTGTTGCAGCCTAGCGCGGCCTGATGTTGCTGTCCATGCCTGCTGCTGCTGCTGCTTGCAGGGTTGGTGTATGAGTGGCTGCACTATGTGGTGCACACGCACTGGGTGCCCCCTCAGGGCTGGCTGCGATCGGTGCGCCGGTGAGTGCAACTGCTCGCTTGCCAGCTTCCTTGCTTGCCAGCTTGCCAGCTTCCTTGCTTGCTAGCTTGGGGGCTGGCTTGCTTGCCAGCTTGGGGGCTGGCTTGCTTGCCAGCTTGGGGGCTGGCTGCCTTGCTTCCTTGCCAGCTTGAGGGCTGGCTTGCCGGCTCCTACATGTGTAAAGTGCTGAACCACAGTAGTTGTTCACTCATCAGCAGCTACAGAGTGCCATGCAACAGGCGTATGGAAAATACCTTATACTGCAGATGGTCTGTTCATGCAGCTGCTAGCATAATGCAGCAAGCACAAAGCTCTGCAGACCATCAGCCCCCCACCACGTGCTGTTTCTGCTGCCATCACTTCCGTCCTTGCTGCTAGGCATCACATGCTGCACCACTGCCGCAATGAGGACTACTGGCTCTCCTTCACAGCACCAGCAGTGGACGCATGGTTTGGCACACTGCCTGCGTCAGCCTCTGCTGTGCCGCTGACAGCAATGGCTCGAAAGGGCCACACAGCAAATGCAGCAGAAGCGAGCAGCAGGAAGGCAGGCCTGGCAACTGTGCTTGGTGCTGCTGCTGCAAGTGAGGAGGTCGTTGCAGTGACAGCTGCAGCTGCCACAGCTAGGCGCTGAGGGGATTTGAAGTGCTGTAGGCTGGGGGAGGGGATGGGTGAGGGTGTGAGGGCCGTATGGCGTAACCCGTGTATACCAGTGCGTTTGCTTGACTCTGCAGGAATATTGTTGAGTTTCACTGGGTTTTACCATGTTTAACCACGTTTTAGGATGATGGAAGTTGCACATTTGCGACACCATTTTCACTGCTTGTATCTGCCTTTGTTTTGTTGTGTTGTGTAATGCAGGAGTGTACTTAGCATGTATGTACGTTATCTCATGGTCTGAGCAATCAGACATGTAGCAGCAGGTGACATTACACTGCTTACTACTGTAGTCTGACCTTCTAGGATAGACACATGGCATATTGCAGTGGCATTACAGACACGTGATGCATGTGGCATCTTCAGGTTAAATTGTGCTGCAGGTTTCATAACATGTTGTGTCTTTGTGCAGATTCATGCCTGGAAAAATGTTGAGCTTTTTTCTATCTGTTAATTGTCTGTTGATCCAGTGCCACAAAAGTGTTTGTGCTTGTGCAGGTCACTGCTAGTGTCGACATCTGCCTGCATGCCACGTAATAGCGGCTGCATCCCTTGTCTTGTGTGTTGTCTGACTCAAACAAGTTGTTTGCATGCCATGCATAGCAGTTGCCAGTTTGACTGATCTGCGTTGGGCTTGACGTGCCGCGCTGTGTTGGCGCGCCGCTCTCACCAGTTCTGTTGCCATGGTGAGCAGCATGTGGTTCTGGAAGCACACAGCACGGCATACACAGCACGGCATACACAGCACGGCATGCACGCATGCAGATGAGTGCCCCATTGTCAGGTTGTACTTCGACTCTGGTAGACTTGCCACCGGCACTGCGCCACGGCGTGACGGTTTGAAGCATATGGGCTTAGTTGCAGAGTGCGGTTGTCTGAAGTTGTGCTGAGCGCTGCATGATGATGTCGGTGCTTGTCGGTGACATGTTTGTGTCTTGTGTGCGTTGACGGCGATGGATTGGTGCATCATGCATGTGTGGCACATTGTGCAGCTGTACTGTAGTACAGTGTTTCTGACGTGGCATCAGGCGCGCCTGGTTGGGGACCCCAGATATTGACATGCGTGCGCAGAAAGTGGCTTGTTTTGCACTGTTACTTGCTGCAAGCACTAAGTCACTTCAGTGCACTAAGTTTTGGCTCCGTGGTCCTCGGGGCGGGTCACGTATTGATGGCAACCTCCAAGATGCTGCCAACAATGGCATTGCAGCTGGCTTGCAAATGTTGCGAGCGTGCCCATGTGTAAACTTGATTGAGTTACTGACAAAGACATATGCCCAGAAGTGCCAACCACTGGCAAGAACCAGATGTACAATGAAAACGCATGCAACATATGTCGTGCACGCTGCCAGCACACGTACATGAGCATCTGCCATGGCCGGCCAGGCTGTGGATGTGCCTCATGTTGGCGCTATGCAGCCTGTATGGTGCTGTACCCAATGCCATCACAATGTGAACCAACACGCAACTCCAGCTGTCACAGCTGTACGGTACACTATGCACTGTAGTGTGATGCGCAGCCGCCTGCCTAGTGCGGTCATGTCACACGCAGTAACACTGCAGTGGTCGTCCTTCAACGCTGGGCAGTCAAGATGCACTCAAGACAACACTCACCAACGAGGGGCGCGGGGCCGATGGCGTTGATGCTATGGCTTAATGGGTAACATGATGATGATGATGAACACTCACCAACGATAACTGATGATGCATGTTCATCATCGTCAAATTACCAGATCAAGCCATAGCATCAACGCCATCGGCCCCGCAACACCTGGTGCCCCTGCTGCAATTGAGGCTGAGCCGTCCAGCCGACCGAGTCCTGGGTCTAGCCACGCCCAGACTCGCCAAACCAGGGATGAGAACAGTTGGGGTTACCAGGTGAAGCTGTTTGGCCCGCGCAGTACAGCTACCACCATCAACCAGGTGCGGGCGGCAGGCATGAGTGCAATTGCGCAGATGTCAGCAGAAAATGCACCACGTGACTTGCTCATTGGCAGAGCATTTTGGGCAGGAGAGACAGCTGTTGTGTTCACTCTGCCATCGTCTGCAGTGCGCCAGCTGACAGCCTGCATGGTAGTTATGCTGAAGCAGCAGCTTCAATGTGTGCTGCACTGGCGCGCTGTGTTCACTTTCAACGGCATGGTTATTCTCAGCGCACGTGGGGCATATGCAGGCCTCTCCCAGGTTGGCCGGCGCGAGCAGCAGTGCGCCGGCCTAGTGCTGTCTAACCGTTATGCTGCTCTTGAGCCTGATGCTGAGCTGTCCACAGATGATGAGGATGAAGAGCTTGTCCCTGCGTCAGAGGAGGAGGAGGAGGAGCTTGTTCCTGCGTCAGATGACGAGGAGCAGCTGCCCAGGGGCACACAGCCAGCAGCGCCTGCTGCCGGGGGTGCAGGCCAGCAGCACGGTCGCAGGCACAGCCAGCGCAGCAGCAGGGCATCCCAGCAGCGCCGCCACCGCCCCAGCAGGGCACCTGTGCAGCCGGGTGACAGTGGATTGCTCTGTGGCGTGCTTAATGTAAATAACATGCCAAAGTCTGGGTTGAAGTTGGTTGAAATTCACCACCTGCTTAAGGAACCCCGCTGTGACATCATGGGCTTCGTGGAGACCAAGGAGGCGCAGGGAAAGCAGCTGCCTGCAGATCACATCCCTGGATACACATACATTAGTAAGCCCAGGGTTGTGCGGGCAGGGGAGCGTGCTTCTGGGGGTGTTGCAGTTGCTGTGCATGCCTCTGTTGCAAACGCGGTGAAAGTGTATGACTTTACTGACCAGCAATACGACGAAGCGCTGTGGCTTGTGATGCCAGGGCAAGGGGGTGCACGCAAGCTCTTCATTGGGGTGGTTTACATGCCTGATATGGGCAAGTCTGCATCAGTGAGGAGTGCTGCTTACTCAGCGCTGCAGGAGGACCTGGAGTACCTGTCTAGCAGGGGATCTGTGTTGGTGATGGGTGACTTTAATGCACGGGTTGGACGGGCATCTGGCCCAGCAGAGCGTATTGGTATGCATGGTGAGAGCACCGTCAATGACAACGGCCGCCTGCTCCTCTCATTGCTCAACACTGTCAACCTCTACTCACTTAATGCCCGCACAGCCCCCACCTCCCCTCACCAGCACATCACTTGTGACAGGTCGCACGGCGGCACCAGGCGAGGCTCTTTGATTGACTACATCCTTGCCTCTGCTGACATTGCCATGCCCTGCCAAGCTGCTGCCAGGCCAACAGCCACAGTTGGGCCGCATACTGTGGGTGCTACTGACCACCTGCCTGTGTCTGCCCGCATTGTCAGGCCTGTGGTACGCCGCCCTGCAAAACAGGTTGTGCTGCGCCTCAACGCACAGCCCAAGGATTTCAGGCTGCAGAATGGGGAGCAGTCAGCGGAACTTGAGGCATATCAGGATGCTCTGTCGCAGCTTGGTGCAGCCTACACAGCCACGGTCACCACTTTGCAGCAGCAGGCTTCTGCAGGCTCAACTACAGCAACTAATGCAGTGCAGCAAGCGCATGAGCAGATGCTAGCAGCACTTCGTCATGCTGTCAACGCCAGTTTTGGCTACAAGAGGGTTTGGGTTTGCAAGTCCTTCCCATGGTGGACTCAGGAGCTCTCAGATGCTGTGGAGGACAGGAAGCAGGCTTACCTGCGCTACAAGAACTCAGGGCTTGTAGCAGATTGGGCTACTTACAAACAACAGCAGAAGGCTACTACACAGCTGGTCAAAGCAGCAGAGAAGCAGTACAAAGAGCAGTGCCAGCATGCCATAACTTCTGCATACACAAATCGCATGAATGATGACAGCCTGCTTGGAGAGAAAGACATGTGGCAGCTTGTGCGTCGTCTGTGCCCTAAGCATGTCAGCGAGGCAGTTTACAGTGTCATGCAGCATCCATCTGGGCATGTGGCATCTACCCCAGCTGAGAAAGCTGATGCTTTCAAGTGTCATTATGAGCGCGTTGGCAGCCATGCAGCGTTTGCTTCCTCCAACCCCCAGTTTGACGCTGCACACATGTCCCGAGTTGCAGCCAATGTGCAACAGTATTTGCAAGACTCTGCTGACTCCCCTGCCACCCCGCTGGACCTGCCCATCACTGCCGCCGAAGTTTCCGACTGCCTGCAGAGGCTACGCACTGGCAGGCCGGCAACCCGGCTGAGGAGGGCATTGTCAATGAGCTACTCAAGTATGGAGGCAGCACGGCCGCAGATATGTTACTGCAGTACTGCAATCTGATGTGGCAGCTTGAGCAGGTGCACCAGGTGCCAGGTACAGTTGCGAACATGCCCAAGAAGGGTGACCTGACAGACCCCACCAACTACCGTGGTATCACCCTGCTTAGCGTGCTTTACAAATTTTACACCAGCGTTCTCAACCAGCGCCTCATCAAGTTTGCAGAAGGCAAGTCAGTGGCGGAGGGCACGACACAGCAACGGCAGCAGCAGCAGCAGCAGCAACAGCAGGCGCAACAGCAGCAGCAGCAACAGCAGGCGCAACAGCAGCAGCAGCAGGCACGTCAGCAGCAGCAGGCGCAACAGCAGCAGCAGCAGGCACGTCAGCAGCAGCAGGCGCAACAGCAGCAGCAGCAGCAGGCACGTCAGCAGCAGCAACAGCAGCAGCAACAGCAGCAGCAACAGCAGCAGCAGCGTGTAACTGCTGCTACAGCAGCAGGAACGCCGCTGCTGCACGAGAGCCAGAACGGCTTTCGTCCCAAGCGCAGCTGTGCTGACCACCAGAGTGTGCTCAGTGAGGTGTTGGGTGGGAGGAAAGCTGAGGGGAAGGATTCTTATGTGCTGTTTGTTGACACCGATAAGGCTTTCCCAACAGTGTGGCTTGATGGGCTCTTTCAAAAGCTGTGGGACAAGGGTGTGCGTGGAAAGATGTTCCGTGTACTCTACAACTTGTATCAGGGTGCACGCCGTGGGGTGTCTCACGAAGGTCATGTCACTGAGAGCTTCACATGTGACCTTGGTTTGCATGAGGGCGATGTTATTTCCCCCACACTGTACCTGTACTTCATTGATGATCTGCTGCATGAGGTGCATGCAAAGCACCCTGGCATCAACCTTATGGGCCCTTGTGACGAACCTGCTGGTCAGGTTGTGGCAGCCATGCAGGCTGATGACTTTGTTGCTGTGTGCGGATCTCTGGCTGAGGTTCAGGCTGTGGATGCAACAGTTTATGAATACAGTTGTAAGTGGCGGTTCAAGCTGAATAGCTTGAAGTCTGCTGTCATGCATGTCTCACCAGCTAGACAGCCCAGCCAGTTGGCTGATTCTGGCATCGTTTGGAACGGTGTGCCTGTGCCTGTTGTATCAGAGTACCGCTACCTTGGCCTGTGGTTCAACAATGCCTGCAACTGGAATACGCACTTTGAGAAGATGTTGGCAAAAGTGCATCGTGTGAAGGGTGGGCTCATGCCAGTTTGGAAGAGCCGGCTCATCAGCGCGGAAGTAAAGCGTATCATTCTGCTTACATGCGTTCGCCCGATTGTTGAATATGGCAGTGAGGTCTGGTTTCCGTCAACTGCAAGGCAACTGCAACAGATTGACAAAGTGCAGACTGACATCATCAAGTGCTCAATGCATTGTGGCAAGGAGCGCCCTTGCACTTCACTTGTTCTGGCTGAATGGGGTGTGAAGCCATTGCACATGTGGCTTCATCAGAGGGCGATGGAGTATTACTTCAGGGTCCAGCGTATGCAGAATTCGCGTTTGCCACGTCAGGTTTTCTCAGCTGAGTGGAAGCGCCCTAGTGGTGCTGTTGCGGTGACACCTTGGCATAAGTATGTGCAGAGTTTGCTTTGCAAGTATGGTGAGGATGTTGAGGCGGCGGCTGATCGAGCTAATGCGTGCAAGAATCACATCAACCGTCAGGTCAGGAAGCCGCATGCAGACACAATTGTTTGTGAATCACTGCAGCACTCTACTTTGAGCCGTTACATCACGCATGCGCACCCTACACATGCTGATGCCATGCGTTTTAAAAGGGCTAGGCCCTTTTTGTGTTCTGGTGCGCCAACGCGTGGTATTGAGTTGCTGATGCGTGTTCGAATGGGCTGTCTTTGCGTGCATGATCGTACCAGTCGTTATGGCGGCAGCAGAGCTGATTCTAACACAGTATGTCCTGCTTGTGGTCAGGGTGTTGAGTCTTTGTCACATCTGATGTTTGATTGTCCCGCTACTTCTGCTCAGAGGGATACTATGCTTGATGAAATTCGGTCTGTTTTGCGTGATGTTGTTGGCGGCGCTGAAAAATTGCGCAATGTGTTGTCGTTGACTGATGCATCCACCAAGTTGTTGCGTTTTGTTTCTGATGATATTTGGGGTAGTAGGGGGGTGTGCCGAGTGATATCTAGGAGCATTGCTGAGTATCTTGTCCAAGCTTGGGATGTGCGTAATAACTGCAAACACAATGGAGCAGTGCTCCCTCTTTCTTCCGCTCCTGAGGGGCGCGGGGCCGATGGCGTTGATGCTATGGCTTAATGGGTAACATGATGATGATGATGATGATGATGTCGTGATAGCGACGCTGAACTGCTGGGTCACCCAGTGTTCATCTTGAACTGTGCCAAAGTTCAGTGAACGTCCACAACTTAGAATCAGGTCCTTTTGCTAGGCGCATGCTTCTTTGAGTTGCCAAATCTACGGTAGATTCTCACTGAGAGTCAAGCATCATGCCAAGGCTTGGCAGCCTGATTGCTGTAAAGAATGTAGCGGTACTTGAAGGCGAATGAACGCAAGTAAAGCAGATAAACTCCCCCATTTGTGCACACGTCACTGCTGTGTATGGACAGCCAGTGAATGTTGTTCCCCTTGTAACCAACAAAAAAAGGCTTGGCAGCAGGGCACGTGCGTGGAGAGAACCTTTCTGCTCGGCAGCGTGGGAATGGGATGCGACATCCCATCATCATGATGGGCCATCTGCATAAATTATCTGCCATTTCTCGTCCCCACACCGCTGCAGCCAAGACTCCTGTACAAGCAGCCTGCTTGCTGAGCAATACAGCAGGTAAGCAACTTGCTTTCTGTCATCTCGCAGAGCCAACCGACCCCTGCATGCAAAGCTGCACACGCATGCAATAGACTCCTGTGAGTCACCAGCTTGCCAGACAGTCTCAACCGCAACTCAAGGGCCCCCTGCATTGGGAATGCAAGTGATCACCAACAACAAACAAGCTTCAGGTCAGGTGGCGCTGTCACCGTTCATACTAGCCGCTAGTAATGAACAGGAACCTGCTAAAGTCAAGACTCTTGGAAGGCTTCCAGGGCAGCAAGGGGCACTGACAGCAACAGCAGCAGCAGCAGCAGCAATGCCCATTCACACGCCGCCTGCTGGCCTCAGAACACGGCACTGCCTCTGCATACTGTCTGCATGCTCAGAGTGACCAGCAGCCGGCCATCACCGGCTGATCATGATGGTGAACCAATTCAACTCCAGCAAAGCCGCTTGGGGGGCCTGCACCATGGTGCTGCCCTCGTCGACTAGTGCAACTCAAACATCTAGTGTAACGCATGCCTTGTGTGCGTTGAGTAGCCACTCGTTTAAAGCGACCAAGCAATTGCTTACATCTTACACACTGCTGCATCCACATCTTACACACTGCTACATCCACATCTTACACACTGCTGCATCCACATCTTACACACTGCTGCATCCACATCTTACACACTGCTGCATCCACACCTTACACACTGCTGCATCCACATCTTACACACTGCTGCATCCACATCTTACACACTGCTGCATCCACATCTTACACACTGCTGCATCCATCTTACCTGCTGCTGCATCCACATCTTACACACTGCTGCATCCACATCTTACACTGCTGCATCCACAATCCACATCTTACACACTGCTGCATCCACATCTTTTACACTTTCTTTCCATGCATCCACACTTTCATCTACACACTGCTGCATCCACATCTTACACACTGCTGCATCCACATCTTACACACTGCTGCATCCACATCTTACACGCAATTGTTGCAACACCCATCCAATGCCGGGGCATGCAACCTGGCAAGCAGCAAGCCAGCCAGCCAACACATGAATCAGCAAGATCATCCGTCAGCAGGCCAGCTAGTGCATTGGCTGTTGTTGAGGGCCGCCATCCTGTGCTGCTGCTCAGCAAGAAAGGCAACAGCGCCTGGCCCGCAAACACAAGGAGAAGACGGACCTCTCAAGGTCCTACAACATTTGCAAATGAGCTGATCATCGGCTTGGCAACTTGCAGCATGATGCTGCGCTGCAGAACGGGGTGCAAGGACCTGGATCATCTCCCCGCCCCCCTCTGAACTGCCTTGAGAGTTCAAACACCCGAACATCACGCCACAAAATGCACAGGGGTGCATATAGTATGATAGACACTGCGCTGGTGAGCGCAGGGGTACGAATACTGCAACAACAAAGTCCACCCTGCCAGTGCAAGGGCGCAAATAATATGATCATTGTAATATTCACTGCCAGTCTGGCAGTGCTAGAGCTGCCTGTGACAGCGAGCTGACTCACTGAGGCTATAGCGCTGGACACGCACATAGCAGGGGGCAACAATCCTGAAAATGTCCCTGGCACAGCAATCCACACAACAACAACACACAGCAACAAGCTGCGGCGGCGCAAATATTATCAGACAGATACTTTGCAACTGATCCAAACGTGCGAGTTCAAAGGCACCATCACTCAGCACAAGTTTCCCCGCACACAAGATGCGGCAGGAAGCTGAACAATGATATTCATGCTCAGCAGCAGCAGCAGCAGCACAAGCGGAAGCTCTAGCTACCACTGCTGAGCACCTCTGCATGCCAACCACACCCAGAGTGCTTTGCATATGCGGTACTCTTTGTCGACCCCATAGCAGACAGCAATCACCCGTTGCGGGGTGCATATAACGTCTCAAACCGCTGCAGTGCAGCGTAAGACTTGCCTCAAGGCATGCACAGCACAACACATGAATATGCTGCTGCTGACAGATATCATCAGCACAACACAAGCACTCGCGAGTACAGCCGTTTCGGCATGTAACATCGCGACATATAAGGACACTGAGGGGTGCACCAAGGCTTGCACAGCAACTGCCACAAGAGATTAGTGTTGCAGCTGCAGTAGCTCGAACCCTGTACAATACTGCACTGCAAAAGCAAACCATGAGGTCTTGATGATGTACACAGGGTGAGAGCCACTGGCAACATGGCCAGTGACCTCACCCAAAAACGGCCAGTCAGTGACTGGCCTTTGCTAAGAATGACCCCAGGTTCCTGCCTTTTGTGAATGCAACAATTGGTCTCTCTGAAACCTCAGCATGCAGATCTCCACCGCCAACATCATATGCACCCCGCAGCAACTGTTGCAGCCGCAGCTCAGGTATGAGGTGTGCATACGGCACCACCATGACAGGCTTGCTGTTTGCAGTTGCAGCTGTGCTGCTATTGCTCACAGACAGGTACCTGTGCCGCAATGAAAACGACACTCGGTTGGTGATGCTGGCTAGCAGACGCTGAGGGTAACCCCTCTGGCGTAGCCAGTGCACAAATTTTCGCACCATGCAGTCAAACCAGTGTTCGTCACTGTCAGTGACAACATACCGAATCAACTCTGCATTGATGAAGCTCCTAAACACACTAGGTGGATGGAAAGAGTAATGTGGGATGTAAAGGTACTTGTTCAGTACCTTTTGGTGTGTGCGCACTTTGATACGCACTCTGCCATTTGCACCGCAGACATCCTCCATACACTTATACACAACCAAGTCGAGAATCTACTTCAAACTGGCTGTAGCTGTGTGTGATCTTTATGTTCGGCAACAATGTGTTGAGCAAACTGATGAAAGCAAGCAGTTTCTGCTCGCTGCCCTCAAAAACCACAAATCCATCATCAATATAACGCTTAAACAGAGAGGGGAAGACGCTGCCCAAGCGTTGCTTGGCAACACCTTCCCACTCCCTGGCCAGGTAGAGCTGCGCTGCTGGTGGCATGCAGTTGGTGCCCATTGCACCCCCAACAATCTGCCTGTAGTACTTGCCTTGCAAAGTAACTACATTGTTCTTCAGCACAAACTCTAGGAGCTCTGCAACCATGGCACGGCGCATGCCAGTGCCATGAACTGCTGCTGCACATGCAGCAATGCACCCAGCGTGGTCAACATGTGGGTACAATGACTCCACATCAAAAGTCAGGAGCCAGGCATCCTTGCTTACGCGGAGCCCATCTATCTCCCTGACCAACTGCGTCCTATCTCTAAGTACTGTATCATATTCATGAAGCAGACTATTTAGTTGGTCTGCCAACCAAACACTGACACACGTTGTGACCCAAGAGTGACAGGCAGCTATTGGCCTGCCTACAATAGGACCATCCAAACTGGCCATTTTATGCAGTTTGGGCAAGATGTTAAGGTGTGGCGGCTGCCTCACCTTCAAACCCTGCAACAAGTACTCAGACACTTTGTCCCCAAGACACCCGTGGTAAATGCCAACCAACCTTTCCAGTTTCCTGCAGGTGGTAGCAATGACAGCTAGAAGACGATCTGTGATGTCTTCATATACAGAGCTGTCTGACACATGTACTTGCACTGCTGCATGGTATGCATTACCAGGCATGAGTGTCGGCCCAAGGTTCTTGTCCGCTGCTTTTATCACATGCTCTGACTGTTGCCGAAAAACATGCAATGCTGCAACCTGGGCTGTGCTCAAGTTGCTGGTGCGCTTATGTTGCTGTGATACAGCATTAAAACGTGCCAAAATAGCGGATTCCACCACACACAGATATGCCTCCACTGCTGGAGGTGCTTCCCTAGGCACAAAGTCAGGTTTTGCAACTCTGTACTTCGGGAGCGGACCTGTGTCCTGAAACATGCATCGCAAACTAACACTACGCTGGAAACGCTGTATTGCTGTAACCAGCTGCTGCCGTGTGATGCAGGGTGGTGTAGGCACAAACTTGAGACCATTATTCAAAAGCATCCATGCATCCTGAGAAAATGCTGTTTTGCCCAGGTTGTGAGCACCCAGCAGTGGGGGCAGGGCTGAGAGAGGCACCTGCACATCTCGTCTGGTTGCCTGGAGGCGCTGCTGCTGCCGCTGCCGTTGCTCCCTGCGCTGCTGCCTGTGGCGTTTGCGCTGGCGTGCTGACATGCAGCAGTCCTCTGATGGCCCAACTCCCTATGCGGCCGGCTGGCCAGCTGTGGTGCTGCTGTGTGCTGCTGCGCCTGGCTGTCCTTTTTGCTTACTGCCTCCCTTGTGCTGCTGCTTTGGCGGCGGCCCAGGGGGTGCAGCTGGGGGTTGGTTGTTGTGCTGCTGCGGCTGCTGCTTAACGTTGCTGGTGCCTGCAGGTGCCGCTGCAACTACTGTAGCGAAAGAGGGCTTGCTTGTGGGTGGCTCCTGGTCAGCAGCAGCATGGCCTTGCTTTCGCTTAGGCTTGCGCTGCTGCTTCTTACTAGGCGCTGCTGCTGCTGCTGCTGCTGCTGAGCTGCTGCTGCTGGGCAGCTGCTGCTTCAGCAGCTCTTCCAGCTTCTCCATCCGCTCGCTCTGCTTCAGCATGAAGCTGGTCAGGCCTTTGACCTGCTCTGCTGCTGTTGCAGTTGCTAGCTCCTCTACCTGCTGCTGCAGAGAAACTGGCGCTGCTTCTGCTTTCTTAGCATCAGCTGCTGCCTGCTTCTTCTGTCGCTGCAGTGCTGCCTCCTTGTGCGAGCTGCTGATGTTTTTCACAGCTGCACTGAACTCCCACTCATACTTCAGCTGCTGTGCGCGTTTTATTTCCTGCACTTCTCGCAGGTGTTCCCACCTTGCTGGCATGTCTGCGAATGCCTGTTGCCTCTGCTTCTGCTGCTGTTGCTGCTGCTGCAGCAGCATGGTCTGCTGCTCCCACTATTGCCTGCATGAAGCTGTTGCGTAGCACACCAAAAGCTGCAGCTATCTCCTGCTGTGACTGTGGGTCACAGTAGTCCTGCAGTTCTGGGATGGCTGTGCTGCTCTCAACAAACACTGCCAAGCTGCCTACTTCTATGTGGCGTCGCATGCGCTGCGCGCGGCCGGCTGCCTCGTGGTGCTCGATCACTATCTTTACTGCTGCTGAGACTGCTGACTGTACTTGTCCTAGAGCTTTGTCCTGCAGCTCCTGGAACACGCTGCTGCTGAAGCTGAAGCTGAACATGGGGGGAGGTGAACTTGTCTCGGTCGTAGCCCCGGACAGACCTGCGCGATCTGGCTCTGGGCCAGGTCTTTTGGGTCGCTTAGCATCGTTTGCAGTTGCAGCTGTTGCTGCTGTTGCGCCAGGTGTCGAAGCTCCAGCTACTGCACGCTGTCCTGCAGGACGTGCACCTAGTGCTTCTTCTATTTCTGCCATCTGAGCGTCGATGATATCAGCTTCAGCGGCATCCTGGCTTTTGCTAAGAACGGCAAACCGGTTTGAATTTGCCATCGTGTGCGGACCCACAGGAAATTCTACGGATTATGTAACGCTGTCGTAAAAGATCAGCAATTTGAAAAGAAATAGCGTATTGCGACTGGCTACAGCTACTGTTGAGATAAGTTCGGACTATTGTTGACTCTGTTTTGTCGTATTACATGGAAAGCGACGCGTTTCGGGCTCTTCACCCTTCATCAGGCTTCAATCCTGTTACCACGGACAGAATCAACAAATACTCGCCATCAGAAGCACACAACAACAGGGTGCAGGTTTTTGGGTGAGGTCACTGGCCATGTTGCCAGTGGCTCGAACCCTGTACAATACTGCACTGCAAAAGCAAACCATGAGGTCTTGATGATGAACACAGGGTGAGACTGGCCTTTACTAAGAATGACCCCAGGTTCCTGCCTTTTGTGAATGCAACAATTGGTCTCTCTGAAACCTCAGCATGCAGATCTCCACCGCCAACATCATATGCACCCCGCAGCAACTGAAGCTGAACAATGATATTCATGCTCAGCAGCAGCAGCAGCAGCAGCACAAGCGGCACAAGCGGAAGCTCTAGCTACCACTGTTGAGCACCTCTGCATGCCAACCACACCCAGAGTGCTTTGCATATGCGGTACTCTTTGTCGACCCCATAGCAGACAGCAATCACCCGTTGCGGGGTGCATATAACGTCTCAAACCGCTGCAGTGCAGCGTAAGACTTGCCTCAAGGCATGCACAGCACAACACATGAATATGCTGCAGCTGACAGATATCATCAGCACAACACAAGCACTCGCGAGTACAGCCGTTTCGGCATGTAACATCGCGACATACAAGGACACTCAGGGGTGCACCAAGGCTTGCACAGCAACTGCCACACGAGATTAGTGTTGCAGCTGCAGTGCAAGCCCCACCCATGATAAGCAGCAATGCACTGAAACTTGACCCATAGATGAATTCTGTTGACGGTGCGGCTGGCGGTGATTTGAAGCATGCATGTACAGGACAGCTGGCTGTAAAGCGGCTGTCATGACCACTAAACTTTCACATTGAGTTGATTACGCAGACACGAAATCTGCAACACTGTGGCTGCAGGTCGATAAACCACCTGGCAGCAATTACGTGGCAGGGAGTGACCGCCAAAAAGTACCGCAGGTCACATTCCACAAGCCATAGATACGTTCTGACATGAACTGATGAGTACGACACTTCAACAGAAGCCAAGCAATGATTATGACAGCATTGCAGCAGCTGGGCTAGGGTGCAGCCGATGCAATGAGATCCGTGTTGAAAGTGACGGTGTCATCAGCAGGCACCGCAAACGAAGCGTCTCCCGGCAAGTTGCCTTTGAATATTGCAGACCAACTCAGCAGCACGTCTTGATCCTGCAGCACAGCAGCAGCAGCAGCAACGCAGGTTAGGCAACGCAAAGAGTAAAGCAGAAAGGACATGCAGCTCTAGGCTGCAACCACCACCACAGAGCTAGTGCATGCATGCCAGCGCTCACCCACAGCCCCAGCTGCTGCTGCTGCTGCTACTGCTGCTGCTGTGGTCAAGCTAGGAATTCAAGCAGCATACACACCAAGCTGCACAGACATCTGCTTTGGCATTGCACACTGTTTCTGCCTAGCTGGCCTAACCAACTGTGCATGTAGCCAACCACCTACGCCAGGCGGCATTGACATCTGGCCCAACCAACAGTGCATTTAGTCAGCCAGCAGCGCACCTGATCAACACCATCGCCTGCTTTCAGTTGCAAGCCAGTGACTGGCTTGGGCAGCTGCAGCACGCCTGCGCTGCTCTGTACAGGCCGGAACGGCCACACGCCGTTGACGAGGGGCAAGCTTCCATGGACCTCACGTGTTGCCTGCGCATTGTCGTGAAGAGGCGCAATGATAGTATTGATGCACAGGGGGCACAGGCGCTGCAGAATAGTCAGGACACGGGCTATGCAATGCCTCAGCTGATGTGTGCAGGAATAATCTGGGTGTGTTGCATAATGCACGGTGTATAGTATGCTCCGCCCAGGCCAACGCATTGTGGCGCAGATCTTGCAGAATGCATACCCAGGGGGTTTATGCATTGCGGCCACAACGCATGAATTGCGACATTTGACACAGCGTCCACCAAGAGCGCTGTCAGCTCCCTCACGCACACAAAAGCAGTACACGCAGCGACAAACGTGAAGCACATTTACAGGCAGCACAGACGCACACCACACACAGCATCTCACCACACAAGTGTTGTGCATTCACCACAGTGCTGTCCAGAACAACCCCACAACATGCAACCAAGGCAACGAGCGACAGTAGACAAACTGCAAACCAGCGTTCTCACTCCATGTCAGTACCACATCACATTACATTACACTGCATTGCATTACATTACATCACGTTACATTACATTCACATGCTCCACTCACCGTGCCAGCGTATCTGTCACAAGATTCTGCAAACGTTTTCTGGTCAAAAGTCAGCTCCTTCAACTCGCAGCTGTCGTCGTCACACTTATCGTTTTGAATCTGGCGGTAGGTTCTCAGCCCCTCGACTTGAGCAGCAGGTGTCTGCAGGATCACACAGAACAGATGGCAGAGTCGTATTGGTTGCTTGTTAGAACGCGTGGGTGGTCTATGCTCGCATGATGGGGAACTGCACACACAGAGGGATGCAACAAGTGCGCATCACAGTCAACTTACAGTATGACACATGGCAGCAGATCTGACGCCTATTCACCCAGCATGCATGCTGAGCTCAGCAGCCACAATCTCAACGCACAAACAATGCAGCCACATTCATCCCCTACCTGTGCCGAGTAGCGCTTGCTACCATCACAGAAGAAGCACATGTCCCAACACGACGGCGCATCCCAGCAACTTGCTTCATCCACAGCATCAACCACCCAGACGCCAGGCCCTGTTGGCAGCGCCGCATTTGCCGGTAGGAAAGCAGCTCCAGGCACACATCCTAGCCTCCCTTTTTGAGGGTCTGGACGCCCACTTGCATCCACCCATTTCAAAATGTGCCCCTTTGTTCGCCACTCCTTGCACGCGCATGCGATGCCTTTTTTGCCAGCGGTATTCACTTCAATTTCTTCAAGCTCCACGTTATCCCAGAACCGTCCTCTTGCGGAGTCGCATCTGCCGGACGGTGGGATGCAAGCAGGCGGTAGGTTGAAGCTGCTGCCGGGTGCCAGGATGTCCCAGGAGCCTCTGCCATTGTGGGCTGTGGGGCAGTCGATGTCCGATGTTGTGAAGGTGGATGCAAGAGGACGCAGGAGGCATGTGGAGGCTGGCAACGGGCTAGGGCTGGGGCTGGGTGATGGGCTAGGCGATGGCAGTAACTGGCAGCCAGTCAAGTTGCTGTTGGGTGTTTGGCCTTGCGGGCACGGGATGCAGCTGGCGAGCGTGCCGTTGTTGTGCGTGCCAGGGGGGCAGGGGCTGCAGGCAGGACCTGATGAGGACCAACTGCCATAGCCAGGCAGGCACACTGCAGCAGCAGCAGTACAGGAGAAGCGTTTAGTGAAGAAGCATTCATCACAGCCCAATCAACAGGGATTGTCAAGGGTTTATGCGGAGCAGCTGCCATAGTCAGGCAGGCACGCTGCAGCAGCAGGTGAGACAGCAGACAGCTGGAGACGATGTCAGCGGCTTTTCAAGATCAAAGATGGGCTAGATGCCAGCAAAGCGTGTGCTGCCATAGCCAGGCAGGCACGCTGCAGCAGCAAGTTTGACAGCAGGAAGCTGGAGACGATGTCAGCGGCTTTTCAATGATAGCCTAGATGCCAGCAAAGTATGTGCTGTGTCAGCGGCTGTTCAATGATGGGCTAGATACGAGCTGAGAGTGTGCTGTGGCCAGATTGAGAGCTGCTAGAGAAATGATGCAAGACTCAAGTGAGCAGGCTGATGATGTTCTACGCCAGTGTCCTGCAAGCAGGGTCAGTAATGCCCACTGCACGTTTGATGCAATTCAGTTGCCAGTCGCAGCTTACCCGAACCAGGAACCAATGCGGCAAATCCGTGCACGTCAAAACGGCTCACCTGTGCAGTTGTCCACTGAGATTGACGCGATACTCAGAGTGCTGGTGTTGCTGGGGCACAACGTACAAGCCTCATTCCCAAGAACAGCCTTGTAGCTGCCAATCTCACACGCCACAGCTGCTATCGGCTGCGAGCCGCTGACAGTCGTATACCCTGCTAGGGCTTTGCATGCAGATCTGTTGCTGGCTAGCGGCAGCTCTGTGGTCATAAAGCGCGGGCACGTGTCGCAGGGCCGCGCTTGGAACATGACGGTGTCTTGCGCCATGCCTGTGGAACCGGCCCAGCAGTCAACTGCAGCGCGGATTGGCGTAGTGCCGTCTGCTGAGGGCAGGATCTGCAGCCCCTGCCCTTGCAGGACAACTGCGGGTGCAGCAGCAACAGCGACAGCAGAAGAATCAGCAGTGCAGACAGCAACATGGGACGGCAACTGCTTGCAGGAACGTGGGGACGGTGCTGAGGTCCGCTCTCTACTCAGCAGCATCTGATGTTATATGCTGCTACGCAGGAAATCAGACGTATCAGTGAAGGGCGCAAGTCCTCAGGCACAACCGCATGACATGCATCGTGCGCACAGAATGCGGCAAGCGGTTAGCGGTGAACTCACAGCAGTCCCATGCGCTGGTCCTGTTGTTGCGCGAGCTGATGTTGACGCCGCACGGCGTGCAGGGCTGCCTGTTCCAGCCGGCGTTGTAGCCGCTGCTGCACAGCTCAACCGCTGACACGCTGAGATCTGAGGGCAGCGGGTAGATCAGTCCGTACCCAGGGGGCACCACTGCAGATGCATAGCAGCAGTCACGGCAATACGTAAGGCCATGAGCACAGATGTGGCTCTCTAAGTTTGGTATGACATTCAACAGCACAGATGTGGCTCTCTAATTTTTGAGCACAGATGCCATGATGACAGCAGAAGTCAAGCGGAGCATGTTGAATGCTGTGCTGCAGCATCTGCGAATGGCTGTCTCATCGCTGAGCGCCAGACAAAGAAACCAGCAACCTGCTTTGTTGGCCAAGTAAGCTGGTGCTACGCACGTCAAACGCTGCAGCACACCAAAACAGCAACCGCATAGTTCAGTGGCATAGGCACTCACAGCAAGCGCTGACGTCTGTTGCTCCTGGACCTTGAGTAGTCAACCCCCACGGGCACGCTTGGCAGCTGTTGCTGCCTTGCAGCCCTCCGACATTGTATTGCCCAACACCACATATCTGCGCCTGACAGCCGCTGCTGCTGCTGCAGGTGGTTAGGCCGTAGCCAGGCTGTGCGAATGCGCACTCTGCTGCTGCTACTGCTGCTGAGCCTGATGTCGTGACGCCGTTTGCGCAGGGCTTGCATGCTTCAGGGCCCTGCAAGTGGTACTCTGGCTGGTACGTGCCTGGTGGACAAAGTCGCACCAGGTTTTCCAAAAAGTACAACCCTGGGCCTGCCTCTGCAAATGCAAGCAAAGAGCAGCAGACACAAGAAGAGGATGACCTACGCGCCGAACTCACAGTCAGATGTTCGGCTCCGCGCTCTGACAGGCTGTCAGCTGCCATCGCCTGCAAGCTGCTTTGTGCCATACTACAGTGCAACCGGTCCATGTCACAACCATGCTGCTGCCGTAAACAGAAGATCTGGCATCTTCCCATGCAGCAGCTACTCACTGCACTCGTATCGGCTGATTGCCCCTTGACCGGCAGTTGTCATGCCAGATGGGCATCGCTGACAAGGTGTGAGGCTCGATCGCAGCCCCTCACTCCATGTGCCAACAGGGCATAATGCTGCTGGCGCTGCTGCTTTGGCTGCATAGCCATAGCCGGGCAGAAGCACTGCACAGCACAGCAGAAGCAGCAGCAGCATGATCAGAGACGGATGCAAGGTGCATATCTACAGCTGTTGTGATGATGGATGCAACTGCCCCTGCACAGCTGGCACCACATATTGCAGCCGATTGCGCAGACGTTGGGGCACTGATATGTTGGCCTGCTGTTATTTTGCAAAGATTTGAATGTTCATCAGGCAGCTCACCGCAGCTACTCCTCCCCCGAGCATTCTGGCCCAGTCGTGTGGTCAAACCATCACCACACGGGACCGCTGCTGCTGGCCCCAGGCCTGCTGATGGTGCTGATGCTCCCGCTGCTGCCACAACCGCAGCAGGGTTTACATTGAGGCCCCCAGGGCACCAAAACCCTCGGGGGCAGCCGAGGCATTGGCAGGGCCCGCTACTGCAGTCTGCATAGGACCCTGGCTTGCAGTCTGCATGTACACGTGAAAGCATAAGACTATTACCATATAGAAGACTTGATCAATCCAGAGTAGATGAACAGCACACGTTCAACAAACAGTGCTGATCTAACTGCAGTACTGGATTACCAATAGCTGTCCGGCGGGACGTTAAACACGTGGCGCAGTGGTGATGACGGACGAACAGTGGCCGAAAGGTTGCAGGTTCGATTCTGAGCCTAAGCAGTATG